>LUCM01007256.1:32939-48114 GCA_008360955.1 Fasciolopsis buskii | reverse complement strand
GGCTAATTTTTAGTTCCTTGTTTTCGTTTTGAGTGAACAGTGTTGTGCAGTAGCACCCAAAACCACAGGGCCAAGGCCAATGGTTGTAAAAACGGAACTGAACTGGTAACCAGTGTAGTGTATTTAACAGATGCGCGTGTGACTCCATTGGTAAATGAAGGCTACGATCGCATGCCCGACAGCGGCATCCTTTGCGCCACATTTTGGACAATATAAATACATATATATACACATATATATAAATATATAAATAACATCCTACGAAATACATGTCTTTGTAGAGTATAGTGAATTCCAGTAGAGGGCTGGGTAGCACTAAGTAACGAAAAGGAATAAAGGATAATAAATCACATTCTGAAAACCAAACTTCACTCGTTCGATTGACCTCACAAGGGACATGAATTCAACTTGCTTGCTATTTCTCTTCTATCTCCGTACAATCAAATGAGACAGAAAAACACCTGAATGAAGATTTTTCAAAGTAAAGACCAAAGACGTCAACAAGAACGATCGCATTTCTCGGTTTCGATAAGTGGAGTGCATATGTCCAATATTTCCAAATGGTTCAGTTCATTTGGTACTTTTGCACCGTATTCTTGTCTCAACTACTAACTCAAAACACAAAATATTGGCGGAAAAAAAATCATAAGATCATAACGGGTAAACAGAAACATTTCAAACGCAATAACGTTATTGAATGGGGCTTTTTACATGTACGCTTGAGGTCTCCATCCACCTCATCCAGGGATTTGTGGACCTCAACCAGGTAAACCAAATGAACCTAGTCAGGAAAGTTCGGTGGTTGTTTTCGCCATGACATGAACTGACTATCATGAACCATCTTCCAAACACTACTTATTTCGGAGAAGAGCGTGCATTGAGGTAGTCGATCTGAGGGAATGCACAAGTCCTAGATCTCTAACCTATTCAGATTCAAAAATTTGTGACCCAAAAATCTGCACCTAACCCAGAAGATGGCAACAAAGTTTTTCCATTATGTTCAAGAAATACTGCACAGATATCTGTGCTCAAAGTCCGACATTCATCCTAAATTTTCTATCCACAGTGACAGGCGGATGCCACATGGACCTCATGGAAATCTCAAGTTGATAAACGCCAATCGAGCCTCCTGTATAAGCGAAAGCACTTCATCCGACGCAAGACCACATACTAAGAAACACCCATCCGAATACGGAATGTGTCGACCTCGTCCAACTAATCTACTCAAAGGATAGCACTTTCACTTGGGCAAATCTAATTTCGAAACAGCACCCTACACTTTCAAGGTCCAAAAAATAAAAACACAACTACACTATAGTTAAGACGGTCGGAAAATACTCGCAACTCATTTTGGCCCTCAATCCGTAGCACAACATCGTTTCCGTGTTCCAAGTCAGACAATTTACCATCAAATGTGGTCAACTGTAACAAGTACCACATCTTGTGGCGAACTCGTCGGATGGATCGTCATAAACACGAAATCGACCTTGTGTGGGGAAAGAGAAAGGGGTTCTTCTGGGATGCTGTTCAGCGACAGGAAGCACTAAGGAACTGCATGATCAACTGAGTCAAAAGCCAGTTTCAGATCAGGGAAGATAGAGGTCATGGGCTTACGAAAACCTTGGCTTTATGCTAACATCAAATGGCTGGGGCGAAGAATCCACCGCGGCCACATTTGTAGCCGAACGGCATTCCAGCACAAACAGAACCTAATCTGAAGAGGCCGTCATCTCTCCAAACGAACGCACAGGGCCGATTACGGTTTTGATTGTAGTATTGGAATTCCCTCCTAAGAGTGAAGTATCTTCACAAAGCGAACAAATCCGCGTAGTAGGCATGATACCCATTCCAGAAAAGCGCCGTACTTTGGCATTTTAAAGTATGATTGTGTAAAATGAAGTAAACTAACGTTCACGTTTTGACCACCAACGGGCAAGTCAGTGCAACGTTTGTTCCACTCAGGACCAAAAATTCAGATCATGCTACTGCCGATCGCCCTGGCAACAGACGGCCATTCGCCGTCTACAGAGTCCTTACCATGCCCAGCCTTTTAGGATCTAATGTGAGTCTCAATTTTTCTAAGTTTCTGGGTTTCGGTTCCCGATCCGCTCTGTTGGTGTGGTGGGCATTTGGGGTTGGAGAGTAAGCGCTTTTCGAAGCCTAAACAAGAGGACCACGGGATCGAAAAGCTCCTGTGGATCCGAGATAACAGACTACATTCAAACGGCTAACCATATTGGCTTCACTAAAAAATAGGACTGGAACGAGTGGGACAGTATGACGGTAGCAAGAAATTCTCTCTGGGAGAGGTTTGCAGAAAGATGCCTCGGGACCTGATGCAGCGCTAATCCACGCGGGTGAAACATAACTAATTAAATATGATTACGTTACGAACAAAAACTTTGCACGCATGCACGCTCAAATAAGGGGAAAACAAGGCTAGGTTGAGAAGACAGGCAGCAGTTGCAGTTTCACGACCACACATTTTCTCAATTCGGTTAGGCTGTCACGAACACGCGCATTAGTGAATGTTAGAAAACCGAATCACGAAGATCGGTGGCAGTGCAAAACTTCCGTATTGGGCCTACGCACCCGGATGAATGTCGGAAGAGTTGTTGTGAGTCGCTCGATCTTAACCCTAATTACCAATAGGGTTGTAGAGATGTGGTGCAGTCTTGGGCGAGCGGTCGGTAAACGGAGCCTTTTTGACGGGAAAAGAAGACTGTGGAGTTAGGAGACAAATTTGCGACCCGTACAATTGCCTGAATGATCACAAATAATGGAGATAATTGAAATCACAAGATACATGTTCTACTTATTAACCTAGTAATATCAACTCGAAACGGTACCGAAAATAATATTGGGACCTCACAGTTGAAGCGACAGCTAATTGGATCTGGATTCTAAATGCGATTCGCTCCTAGCAGTGGAGCAAAACATGATCCTCAAACATGAATAGAGAAAAATTGTAGATATCACGAGCCGGGATCAAACTGGTGATGTTCGGTTCACCGAAAGGAAACTAAGCAATTGGACCACCAAAAGTTCAGCCATTGAACAAGAACTAAAAAAATGAGCATTTAATGTTAACTATTATAACTCGTCATCATTACCGTCAGAGCACATTGGAATTGTGAATTGTATAGGTTGTTGTTGTTGTTGTTCTCATATGGTCCGGAAAATACCTAGTGACACTCGTTAGTTGTACCGCGAGAGGAGTGCAGTGCAATTAATTGGTTGTCTCGAACCTAGAAAACAGCATACCTTAGGAAGCAATCGGTGGACAACGATGTGGTGGTCATCCTGGGGTGTTATTATTCACACATCACCATCGTCACTGTGACGATCATAAGTGTTTTACATCTAGGGCACCAGTTGAACAAATGGAATTTCGCGTTGGAGAAAAACAATCGAGCTTTAAATCACCATCATCCGATAACCGGAATACGGTCGAAACTGATAAATGTTTTGAAGTTTCTCGAGTATGATACGAGCAAGTCAGAGCATGCTTTGAGACAATGCGCCTGCACACGACTGCGATATGTGCACGCACAAACACACGAGTGTGGAAGGCACAAAAAGTAGCGTTACCACGACGACGACCACAACAAGAAAGGGGGATGGGTGGCCACTATGACTGTCCTATATAATAATCTTTCTGATTTAATTCGTCAAAAATGTATGTCTACATATACAAAAAGGAATATGAGAGCAAAAAAAAGGCACAAAGATAAGGTACGACACGAACATGAACATGGTAGATTTTGAGGTTGTCGGTCACGTGCCAATCGACCCCCACTAATGTGAGTGCAACCGAGGATTGTCACATCATGGTGTCTGATAATGACTACACAGCTTGACCGTACGAGGTGTTGGCAACACAGAATAATCGGGATCAGTTGTGATGCAGTTCCCTATCACTTACTATGTTCGGCTTTCGGGTTTTACTTCGTGAACCACCTCGAGAATAGAAGCATAGGAAGCAAACAGACAGAAAAGAGAGTTGTAAATAAAAATCACACGGGCGAAGAGAGATCTCAAGTTCAGCTTCATAAATGTCCATTCAACAACCCGACCTAACTTCTTTAACTGCCTGATGAGTGGATCCAACGAACTCAGTTTGAAGATTCAAGTGCTATTCAATTGGGTTTGGCAACCTTGACGAACGTTACAAGTTTCGGATGTGGAATGGCGTTAGCCTAGGCGGAATTAGAATCCAGAGACGGACGCAAGCTACGCAGCAGTACTGAATGTAATCCACTGGCTGAGCTACGAGGTCATATCGAAAAGCCTTCGGATGTTTCACATAAGAATCATTAATTACCAAGCCAAATTGCGCAAGTGACTTAGCTGACAGAACATGCAAAACAGATGCGCGGGCTCCAATCTTGACAGAGCAAGGAATGTGAGTACTAAAAATCTCGTCCAAACTAAATCCACTAGTTATTGCCCTGTGCTTTTGGTCATGTAATGGACTGGACATCTTAGTATCTCCAGGGATCTGGCAGATGGACATATGATCGGTCAGCCAGAAAATCAGCGTACGCAAACAAGGTCAGTGACACACGGACATACTATCGTGGTGAACACATGTACATCTGAATTGTTAAGGTGATTCAGTTTGAATCTATCGGGGAAATCGATCTAGCAGACAATCATTTGCCTGGGAAGACTGCTCGCGGCCGACTGCTGGCTTCGGCCGTGATGTCATGCGTGTTTTGCCAGCCGCCTATAGTGTTCCTAAAACCTGCATTTCTGGCCCATCGATTAACGGACCGACGACAAGTGTTGTACGTTCTACTACACGTGGGACAGCTTACATTACAAATACAACAGACACATCAGTACTGATCAGGCCTATGGATTCAGAAAGGGTAATGGTACGTGGCTGGTAATCGCATTCATCGTAATTTTAGGCTTATGGTTCCATTTGATTAACTTCAGAATAGTTGTTCAGATTTCCGATGGTACGAACTTTGCTAACTGGATAAACTGGTTCAAGAAAACTGGTTGTTTTGCCTGGGATAGCGAGCTGGACCTTTGATCAAGTTGACAACACGTGACTGAGAAGAGAGAAGCATGACGAATCGTTCCGTTCATGCGAACATATTCTTTAGTCTAATAAAAAAACAGACCGTGGACAGGTTAGATGATAAGGACACCTTTAAGTAGGAAGAAGCGTAACACTGTTTCATATTTCGAGTTGACCCGAACTGCTTCGAAAGTATTTTGGGCATTCAGTTTGGGTTTTCACTTGTTATACTGTCCATGAGTTCAAACCTCACACTCACTAATCGGAGCACCCTCACGACTAGTAGGCTTTAGGATTTTGTTTCGTAATGTTAATCGTGATGATTAAATGGTGTGATTCAACTAAACGATCTCCAAAGCTTCTTAGTGTGGTCCTGTATCCTGTGTATCCGTTGGCAGGACTCAGTACTGAAGTAGGAATGGGATCTACGCACCGATCAGAGTAGCCTCGAGATCTCCGATTTCTCATGTGTGAACCAAATTAATAAGTGTAAGATTCACGTGAAAAAGAAACTCAAACAAAACTTGGAACTCAGCAGTTTGAAAATTATGTAACTCATTCGGATTGCGAAGAAGTGCCCAGAAATACTGGACTCAAAAGAGAAGCGGCACCAAATAACCAAATCTAGCACTGTGCACTGAAAATCGTGTATAGAATTGCTCATTTGACAAACTTTCAAAAGTGGTAACAATCAGTGGGCAAGCACAACAACCAAGAAATCACGGAAGCAAACTAAATCAGTAGGATTCGTGAAACTATCGCCTTACGAGGATGATCCAACAGATTTCACATCACCCAATCGGGAAAAGGAACAGCATAGTTACACGCGGAAATGCGGCGTCATGTCTGAAACCCAAATTTTGATTTTTCCTCCTTTTATGTGCGTGCGCACGCACGCACGCACGCACGCACGACCAGCCAGTGTCAATGATTGCCTCAAAACCACTTGTCTCGGTGACAAACATATCAACAAAAGGCCAAAGGTCTCCTAAACGTCCGAAAATGTCAACCCACAAACGAGCTGAAAACGTTGCTACTCCAACACACAAGTGCACATCGGTGCAGGGCCTACGCATAAAATCTGAGCTAAATAATGAATGCCAAAGCGTGAAAAATTGTCCAGGGATGTGTGAACTGTTGGGATGGTAGCAGACGCTGTGGACTCAGTAGAACCGAATCAACTTTAGCGCGTCGAAAGATCAACAATTTATCTGGACAATCATCTCACTCCAAATCCAATTGCTCAAGTTGTAAGAGCAAAATAATACGTGAGAACTCACATTTGATTTCATTTATAGCTGGCTGGATAGTGTGAGCAGACAGAACATAACAAAATGAAGGAATACGAAACAGGACAAAACGAGACGGAGCAGTGGCCGAGATTTACAACTGATATATTAGTATTACTACGACAATAACTATGCTGTTTGCAATTCTTTTTATGGCCCACAAACCGGAGCGAAAGTGACTGCACTTAGGCACGAACAGTGCTACTCCAAATCTGGACTGAGGGTCGCTCGGCACAAATCAACGGCTTCTTTCAGTTGGGGTTTGAATATTCAAAACCCACCTTAAGGCTGTTCATTTTAAAGCTATTATTATTGAATGCCATTTCTAACACTTGAGGAGTTAAACTCTTGATCATGCTCATAAAACTAAAATGGTTCAGACGAAATGAAGAAGCAATACATTTGTGTAAGCACTGTTCCCCTCCTGTGAATTCGGCGAGATACCACGAGCCAACACGATATTTATACATATAAGATAAATCGGGGTTACACCAGCGACTTTCGCAGAAGGAATTCAAACCTGGTTGGTAGATCAATCCACTCATCCCGAATATAAGAATCAAATACTGGCGCGGGCAGGAACGAGCCTCAGGGTAAGAGACCAAATCAGTTGTCTCATTCATGGGAGGCTGGGCAACTTGTAGACAAAGTCACTGGAATAAAAGACTACGTTACAATGATGTCGCATAAGGGAAGAGTTTTATGGGAGGCCAAGAGTCTATATTTCCAGAAACTGAATAACGATTTTGGACAAGGCTCTGTTTCTCAGTCACTGTTATCAATCCTGCAGACGGACATCAGATTGAGTATTGATGTGTTGTTCAAATAAACTACGATAAAAATCTGCTCTGTAGTGCCTCATATGTTGACTAAGAGAGAGGAAGAGTAACGGAAGAAATACGGTCTAGCTTTGTCATCGAAAATTTGATTCGATAAATTCGACAACTCATGGCCAGTTGCAGCACAGATGTAACCGAAGGATACTTGTGCGCTATACGACTTCCCGACCGAAATGGGTAGGTTTTGTGATCCGAGAGAAACAAGTTATACTGGAGTAAGATGGGCATCAACGAAAAGATGTAATCGAAACAGCACTAAAATGATGTTAATGACATGAATCAAGGCACTGGCTGTTTTTACGGCCGTTAGATGAGTCGAATTTTCGTTGAATCTTTAACTTAGCCTAGCGTGCTGAACGGAAGAAATAAAAAAACCTTCAGACACAACGGATTTTTTAACGCGCCGCTGATCGATAATACGATGGCGGTATCCATCAAATTCCATGTATGATGATTTCCGATGGCCACATGAAATCCCCAATCCGTTACTTGAAATAGCTGTCTTCCCTTTGAAGAACCGCGACTCGAGTTTGACATTTAGCTACTTTAATATTGAGAATTTATAGATTATTTGGTCCTATGGCATATAGGAACAGGTCGATACAAATGCAGGTGGTGAAGGAGGTTCGGTAGCAAAAAATTCAACTCCGACTAAATGTACCAAAACAAAGCAAGAAAGGTACATAGCTGAGCACTCCACTCGGGGTGCAACCAGTATATAGCGTGCACCTACACGCCACAATAGAGGTGGACTCGGCAGAAGGTGAGCTAATCAAGGTGAGGACGAACGGGAGAAGATGGTACCAAGAATAAGATATGTATACACATATATCTACAGCACAAATTTAATTACAGAATGGCGAGAACGCAGTACATTGCGGGGAAAAGAAGAAAACCATGCAGGCATCGTTACATTTATCAACTCTCTCATAATATGCACTTCATCGATTTTCCGTCGTAATCCACCGGCTGAACCATGAGCCTTGCACTAGTCGGCTGTCCAAACGCCGGTTCATAAGGACTGTTCTGCGAAATGTGTTTGCAAGCCGTTGAATGCCGGTGACTGCTACACCAGTTCACATGCCTTTTCAACGGGGTGGTTACATTTGAACTCCTTTGCTTGTGTAGCTTTCATCCATCTCATCCAGATTCGATTGTCTTCTCTGATGGCCCGGCTGCTCTCGGGGCAACCGAAATATGACTCAGTACATTTTTTTCAACTGCGACAACACGATTTATCTGGGTCGCAAGCCAGAAAAAGGACAACGCGGTGCAACACTGATGCTTAAAGCAACTGAACTGAGCTTGGTGATAGGTTGGGACGGTAGTGCTCGTGCATTTTTGCTATACGTCGTGGAGACCAAATTAATTCCATGGAGTTTTGAGACATTTTCTGTTATTTAGTGCTGTTCTTTGTCTTCTAACTGGCCAGATATAGCGAAGACATTGACCAAATCGTCCGGTAATAATTGCACCTTTTGCATTAAATCATACAAATTCAAGAATAAACGCGTTGCTTCAGGTATGATTTTAAGTATGGCGGAGCTTGCATATGCCATACAACGCAAGTCTTCTGTTCTCTTAGATTTGTGTACCGTTTCCAACAGACGTTTTCGGTTATTATTAAAGTACTTGCGTAAAAATCCTAAGTAATAAGTCTCCATTGGTCACTCTACATCAAAATGAGATTTCATCGGAGCGTACGACATTGTAATCACCGGGACCATAGCTTCCGATGCCTACAACGAACTACAAACGTCATCGTTTTTCTTCCAACCTAGAAGGCGGGAAATACCAACCGAAATTAAGTCTGAAACTTACTTTGCATAACACAACCAACATGGTATGATCGTTGCCTCGCTCCTTCCGGCCTTTCGCGATACGTACAAAGAGAATGCAAAGGTAGACAATGGGCAGGCATACGTAGAACATGTCCATATGATCAGAGGCCGTATGGGGGGGATTACCTCCGTTAGAGGAGGAGGATATAAACACGCAAAACACGGTGGATGAACCTCGTCATTGTTGGGCCGATGGTCCAACATTATTCGAGTACTGCTGTGGAGAAAATGATGATAAAAATATATGCAGTTGCCAGGAATCTTCAACGAAGAAGGGGGCCAGGTCTGGGAACCTTAGAGTTCAGCACCGCAAACAATGGCATCCCATATCCTTCTTTCGAGAAAAAACTAAATTTCATAGCGGTACCATGATCTAATCAATATCTTCTCCAGTTGAAACCAAGCTTCCGAGGTACTTAGAACTACTGGCTACCTCTAATTGATCACCACAAATATTGAGTATAAACACAGATTCATTACTTTCTTGGGGAAGGATCTTGGACCTCAAAGATGGAAGGTAGATATCGTATACAAAAACTTCGATCTCCCAGCGATTCGAAACATGTTCATACATAAGTTTAATTCCTATTTGTACCCGACTTCGTGACACTTGCGGTGTCGTTGCGTTTATACCGTACTCGTGTCCAAGACACGTCTTGTGACCACAAGACCACAGTCATCTCGAGCGGTGACGAAACGATTGTAATCCAGCTGCAACATGTATCTTCTAGATTCCGTGAGAGCTATAGTATTTGATTTTTTATGCTACACTAACAGCGAGTTTCGGATAGATGACCGATGATAAGCCTAAAGTAATAATTTAGAAAGCTGGAATAAAGCCAAGTAAAATACCAACTAAAAAAATTCGAAATTTCGTTTTAGTAGTATTGGTGGGTGCTTATGCATGATCGACTACTAATCCAAAGAGCGCAAAGAATGTCGAAATCTTCCTCTACCATACGGCTATACATTGAGGAATTCCCTAAGGTTAGTATTGCTGGGTCGAAAAACCACTTAATTCATTCAGCTGCCAGCCCCTTTGTGCGGCCCCGTTGGATGAGACCTCAGATTAATTCAGAAAAAGGAAAACCGAACAGACGCCACCGCGAGCGCGTATCAAACTGGGGCACGTGCACACCAAAGTGGCGCAACTCGATTGGTTCTTATGCCCCGTGGACCGGCTTGATTTGGCGGTCGGCCCCTCAATCCATTACACGCCCATTAGGCGCCGCACCCAATGAACGTGAAATATGGCTATAATAAACCAGGCACGCGGTACGGTTCCTATGACAACCGGGATGGGACGATTGGCTGTTACATGGTTGTGGTCATGCTAGGAGCAGCATGCGTACGAGAGTAGTCTATCGAGGCCGGTGTTTGGCTGTACAGCATTAAATGGAATCAAGCTGAGAATTTCCTAGGTAATTTTATCAAAGCTTGTGAAATGACCATTGAAGAGTTCAACGGAAAAAGAGACATTGGCAAAAAGACAGCAAACTGACGTCCAACACAACCAGACTGACAGTTGCTGATACCGTGAAACAGCACAGTAAAGCGGAGCTAGGCCAAAGAACGAAAGGGGGCAGGATCATGAAATACAACGAAATAATGAGCAAGTTAAAAGAACAAATGAAGGAGGAATTCGGGCCATTATAGCTACAGAATTACTTATCAGTTTCAGATCGATAAAACCGAATTCGTTTTTTGTTGTCAACGGTTGCGCTACCTGCTCATTTTGTTTTTAGAACTCACTGACAAGAGCCTGTGCCTGCATTCATCCTTTGTAGTGAACAGTCGAGGTTAGTCGTTAGCTTTAAGTACCTTTAAAATTGATGGATGTGTTAAGGAGACCAAGTGGCGAACTGCGAAAGCCAGAACAACTTTTGCGAAAGTGCGACACTTGTGGTTTCGTCATGATATTCGACTTTCACTGAAGGGAAGGTTGTACGACGTCACAATTCGTAGTGTTCTGCTTTATGGTTGCCACACCTAGCTTATCCGTGTTGAGGATGGCCGGCGACTTTCTGTTGTCGACCACAGATGTCTGGTAGGAACATTGGTTGAGCAATGACGAGGTGCGTTGTCGTGCTTTGGGTGCAGACAGCCGTCCTCTAACGGAAGTAATAGTTCTATGTCACCTTCGGTGTTTCGGACACGCTCTGCATATTCCTGTCTATCGTCCACCTTTTCGTGGGGAAGACTGAAAGAAGTGACGTGGTGACCAGGGTAACATTTTGTAAAGATACGAATAAGTTGGATTCGGATTTGACAACCGCTGATGTTTCCCGCTTTCGTGGTTGGGCCCCAAGAAAGGAGGATGTCGACGGTGATATGTGCTGAGGAACATGGCTCAGAATTCATTGGCACGAACGTTGCCAGCTTGCCTGTTGAACTCATTCCTCGTGAAAAACAACATCAAAAAAAGAAGAAATTACAAAATGTGTCCGGCAAAATCGGGGGGGGGGGAGAGATTTGTTTTCTTACCGTTGATTGTTTTTCCCCTCTTGAATTCCTTCGTTGTACGACTTTACTTAAATATCGTTACGGTGATGCCAGGCTCGTTTACAGGCCGGCACATATATATATATATATTCACTGAGAGGACAGGAATACACATTTCACGTTGATTGATAAAATGATATTGATTATGATGCATACCCTGTGACCCGTTCTAGGTTTTCTAACAAAGCCAATAACCGACGAAAGAAAAACAGCTACTAAGCGAATCAGTTCATCACTGGCAGACTCCTATCTCCAAATGAATTAAGATATTGCATGCGAAATAAAAATGCTAACACATAACCAATCTGGCAATCGATATAGTGAACTCGGTACATGAGTCGAATAAAAATAAGAAACAAATGAACCAGATACCTCAAACAGGATTGGTGCGGAACACACTTGAATAGTGTAAGAAAAGAAGCACATTTCCGAACGTTTCCCTGTCCCAAGAGTGATAAACTCACTGAACAATCAAGCTCAAAATCTGCTCTAGGCTGCTGGAAATGAGCGAGAGTTTCCTCCCAAGTGTTGTCGACTTAATAAGAGCTGAAAGTCGCGCACTTCCAAGGGGTGTTTTGGACGCAGTTTGTGGAGGACTTCTTTAAGATCGACAAGGTGGTCATCCGGAGAGGAATAAATCAATCAAAAAGGTGGTAATAATAAATCAGATTACATCCTTTGTTGAATGGTTTAAGTATGTTTGTGCACAGGTTCATGTACTAACTCGCACGCACAAATCCACACAAATTCACGTGCACAGGAAGCGATATTACACAACCTTTCTGTATTGCGACCAAGTGATAAACAAGTGCCAAATTATTACAATAGTGAGTACGTGCGGCTGGGGTGGGGTTGGGATAAACGGTTGCGCAGACCAACAACACATCAAAAGCAAATTTTGTTAGGCAACATTTCAGTTATTTACTGCAATCGGCAAAATCCTTCCAAGTTTCGGAAAAAAGAAGCGGAGATCGGAGTCGAAATTGTCTTAGATACCGTTTCTGAAACGGATGTTACAGAGGGACTTGGAAGAGGAATCATACATGCCGTGCCCGTTGTAACTTTAGCGATAAAATAAAGTTTCTCAATTCACACGTTTCCACACTCTCTAATCTTCAATGCAGTTTGCTTTTATTCCATGTGTTGGCAAAAACAATCACAAAAAATAAATCAATAAGCCAAAGGATTTCAGACGCCGAGTAGCCGTGGACTGGAGGAATTTCAAACTGAGTGACACGTGATAAACAAGGGTTTACTTCGTTTAGGACATATCACCATCGACAAGGGGTTAAACATAACCACATTTATAACAATTTAATTTGTAAAAAGTAAGGATGCATCGTAGGAGTATAGTTTGTTAGAAATTTGAAAAGCGGCGATGATCTTTCCTTGTCTAGTCGAGCGACAGCAAGCGTGGGTGGAGATGCTAAAGGTTCAACACAAATCTCAGAAAAATCGGTCATTGTGCAACGTCTAAGTACGCAATGATTGAGCACACAGAATAAATCTCTGCAAACTGCGGCTATTTGTGTTTCTATTAGGTTTCCTGGTCTCTTCCGACCTCCGGCGCACTGCTTCTCAACAACGCTGATGCCGATTACCAGTTCGATAGAGAAAACCCGAGGCTTTACAATGAGAACTGAGGCGGAGTTAGCAGGAAAACAGGGCGTCATAAGCAATCTGACCCGTAATTCTGGTCTCGCTTCCTGCTGACCTACTACAGCAGTGAAATTCAATTTAGCAGCCAGATTAGCACACAGAAACATGAAAGACTGAGGGAAAGTTCTGTGTAGACTACCCTCGGATAAGACAAGAGACTACAGAAAACAATTTTCTGTGTGAATGATATAATGTTAATAACAGCGTTGTTGGTAGATGTAATTCGCCGACGTTTCGACTATCGTGGGTAGTCTATCTCATAGCAAGTTTTACAATCAAAAAAAATTTACTGAGTGATTTAGTTTGGACAGGTGCGAAACCGGAATTATTGACCAGATTGTCTACAACACCCAGATTTTAGAAGAACTGGATTTTAAAAGTTTAGAGTAGCTAGGTCATGTATTGTGTACACCCATAGATGGCCTGCTTGAAAACGGGGTTGGAAGATGGGTCAGTATAAAGATGTGAAATCTTTATCCGATGAAGTGGTCACAGCAGGCATAGTCAGACTGCCCACTTGACATCCACGACATTCCCCAAAGGGAGGAATGGAAACTAGATGGTATGATTGAACACTGCTATTAACGAGTCTTTCACACTTGAAACCTATCTCTTCTGCATAGTTTTACTGGTTCCTTAATTAACGTTTGTTTTCACTATTCTTCGTTCACTTCGTTTGTGAGAAGATGGTGTTGCGAGTTAGCGACCACAACGAGAGTAAATCAGAACAGGAAAATGAGTGGTTGTAAAGCCAAACTTATTTGGTAAGACATACTCAAGCAGAATGATAGAACAGATTTGTGCGAGATTTTAGCTAGGCCAAAATCCCTTGAGGATAATGTCATGGTAAGTATTAACAATCTGCGAGATGACTCAACAAAACAAATAATCAGCGGCCTTCTCGAATAACGTAGGTTTGGGTAGATATACACTAGATATAAGTTTTTGCCGCAAAATCTCTTGGCAGATAAATAAGCATACCCTCTGTTCGATGCACGATCATTTAGTGAAATGACAAAATTCATCCATTCCGCCCAAGCACAACGTTCCCATTTGGGCAAATCTAATTTCGAAACAGCACCCTACACTTTCAAGGTCCAAAAAATAAAAACACAACTACACTATAGTTAAGACGGTCGGAAAATACTCGCAACTCATTTTGGCCCTCAATCCGTAGCACAACATCGTTTCCGTATTCCAAGTCAGACAATTTACCATCAAATGTGGTCAACTGTAACAAGTACCACATCTTGTGGCGAACTCGTCGGATGGATCGTCATAAACATGAAATTGACCTTGTGTGGGGAAAGAGAAAGGGGTTCTTCTGGGATGCTGTTCAGCGACAGGAAGCACTAAGGAACTGCATGATCAACTGAGTCAAAACCCGATTTCAAACAGTGAAGAGAGAAACCATGGGGCAATGTAATTTGCGCCTGACGTTTAGAAATGTGATCGACACAACCCTGACCAGCGTGTGCCCTTCGAGGGCACTGGGTAGCCGGCTATTTCCAATGATCACAGCTTTTATTCCCTTCCCTTACATTAATCTATCCATCACTGTTCGCAGATTTTTCTCAGGCTTCTGGTCAATTGACACCCAAAAAATATACGCATCTTTGTAGGTGGCATTTGAAGGAACGGATTTGCAGGCATCTAGCAGAACAAGGGAGTTAGAGGATAGTCATCGTTTAGGACGATCTTCCGAGTCTTGCATCTACTGCTGTATGTACATATTTAAACTTGCTCTTATCGCTCGACCAGATCCCGAGCGTTTAGTTGGGTCGATCACCTTGTAGAATGCTGTGAATGGGACTCAAATGGCTGACTATCGTCAATAAGCAGCTGGGTAGGACGGATGGTTTTCATAGTGATGCAAACACAGACTCGGACAAAACAGAAGCAAGCATGTGTGATAAATCCACAGGCGTGGACATGATTCGTCAATTACACTGCGCAAACACAACGACAATCCACGGACTTAAACTTTCTGCAAGATGACGGATTCGAACGGAA
>LUCM01007256.1:15578-27584 GCA_008360955.1 Fasciolopsis buskii | reverse complement strand
ATAATCTCTGTCTTCCTTTATCTGAAGCCGGTTCTCGACTGAACCAACCACACAGTTCCGTGGCGCTGCCTCTTGTTGAACCGTATGCAAAAAATCTAAATCAATTACCCGATCGCCGCTTGTGAACAGTCAAACTCGAGTTCGTGTTTCTCAGCGATCTTCTACACCAGTTCACCATGAAACGCAGTGCCCCTTAAGACTGCTCCCTTCACCTTTCGGTTTAAATGTCACCAGTGAGATGATAACGAAAAATGGCCCATCCTCATATGAGAATAGTGGCACTGATGGTTACTCAGACAATAAACTCTCTGACTTACAGCATGCGGATAATGTTGTGCTTTTGAATAAGGACCCAAGTTAGCTGTACGTCCTGCTCAATCGTATGTTGCAGATGCCTTTTGCATTTTCGAAGTGCAGAACTTTGTTGCAGGAGTGGATTATTTCAAAGCCGAAGGTTGTTCTTACAGAGAAGAATGGGTGAAGTAGATCGACTTAGTTACTTGGGTAGTTCTATCTCACTCAGTGCTCGTACACAGGATAGTTATCAGGCAAACACGAGGCTCAATTGGTATTCAACAACTTGAGACATCTGCGGTGTCGGAGTGACATCCGGATATCGACTAAAGGTGGAACATACTCAGCAGAAGTGACGTTGGTTGTGTTACAGCGATCAGAAGCATAGCCACTGAGGGGAGAAAATTGGCAAAGAATTCGGTGGTAGAATTTCGGCAATAACTGTAGGTAGTGGTAGTTATGTTAGTGTTTGTGGCTCCTATACTGAATAAACTCCCGACAGCCTGGAAGATCAAAACCTTTAAGTTGAAGGCTCCGATTGAGCGTCATGAAAAAAAAGTTCTCGCGGTGTGGGAAGCCGGGAAGCACCACTATCCCTATCGTCTCCAGACTATTTGTATAGCGAATCTTACATATCTTCGCTCTTTCGATAAAGAGACTAAGCACAATCCTCGGAAAAAAGGCAATTCGATACATTCATCTGATGACAGTGCCAGTATACGGGTAAGGAACAATCCGGGGGTTATGTTCCTGTAATTTTTAGTGATATCGAATAAAATGTTATCAACAGGTTGGGATTAGTTAGACAATAAAATATTTTTCACAGTTACGAGCAGAGCAATAAACGACGGTTTAATAACTGGACAGTGACATATACAGCTTTGAGTTCAACGCCAGATATGATATTCGGACGACGTTCAACAGGTAAATATTGATATCTAGATCACTCAGAACGTCATACGAGAACTCTTTCGCAGTATACACAATTTCTTGGGACTTTCGTCCTTTCATTTTGCATTTAACACTTCTAGACGACAACCAAAACGCGGTTGTTCATGTAAGTTTGATGGCGGAAAAGAACAAGACTGAACCAAGTTGAGGGCATGAGAATATTCTTGTGCAATGCACCCAAACCTACCGAGTCAGGAGGATAAAAAATAACGTAACCCCTAAATGAACACGTCCTCATCATTGGCGGACGGTAGTGTGCGGCAGTCCAGCTGCCCACCACGCCCAGACCAGTAACTATCAATATTGTTCTCCACTCCAAATTTTCCGGTTGAAATTTTCGGACAATGAGGTTAAGTATGGAATCCATACTCAGTACATTGGCTCGAGCAAGAAGGTCTAAACTGCTGGAATAGAACTAAAGGAATCTCCTCGAAGGATGGTGAGGAGTATCAGATGCCACGGGCTAAATGCCACAGGTGGTTGCCTTCTTGCATTCGCAACCATTCTTCTTTCACATTCTACCTAATACTCACGTATCCACTATTCTTTATTCATTTTTCATGTGACTAGACGGTATTGCAAGCTAGGAACTAAAATGAGAACAAATCAGTACGAAGACGATCGTGATTCTAACACACTGACTGAACTGATCACACCGTGGGTCTTTCACTGTATACGCATGAACAAACGCATAGAGTATTGCGGAACCTCGGCTTCCACGCAAAGTAGGAGACAAAAAGAAATTACCCATAAGCACCCACCGGCAACTTTTTGAATAGCACAAAAAGATATGAACAAGAAACTAATACAATATTTCATTTTGACTTATTAGCATATGACATTTCTCGCTCTCCTTGAGAGGACGTCGATTAACCAATATAACACCAATGGCTTTAAGACGGGAAGTTATGAGCGGTTTTTTCTGTCGAAAAAGCCAAAGACCACCTGCAATCCCGAGCCAACCAGAATCGATTTGATAAGTGAATATGTATATAGATCCGTGACAAAACACGCATTGGCGACAACTTAACAAGTAGTGGTCGTTACTGGATACCAACTTCGGAATTTCCGGCACGACCACAGGGTTTCGAAGCCTTGTGCGATCAGTGGAGGTCACCGAACAAAAGGAGAACCTGCGGTGCTGGGTTGACGGTGGATTCCACAGCAATTCAGCATAATAAGTTGCTATCACGATTACAGAATAGTCACACGAACATAAATGTGCATACCTACATACATTCATTAGGTAATTATTAATTTTAAAATACCTGCACGACGAGCTCAGTGGCCCTCGTTTCCGGATTGATGAGCGATTAATTCATGGCAGCATCACGAGTCAGTGGGCTTGACAACTGCTGACTCGTCAAACGAAATGAACATGCTAATGTTTGTGAGCAATTGCAAAGGATTTTAATGACTACTCTTCTCCAAAGATCGATTACCAGTAGAGCCGCAAAATAATTTTCGTTTCTCACTTTACAACCTAACTGTACAAATTTCACTGACTTTGTCTAATCTCAAAATTTAGCTTTTTGAGATGACTCATCATTCTAGTATGTACTGCTACTTGTGATATATTCCACAGTTAAACCGGAATATTCAAAGCCCGACAACCATGTGTATTTCCCTTCTCAGGACGTAGACCATCACAAATTGACTGAGTATGATTGAGGCCTTGGGAATGTCGCAGAAACAGGTTAGAAAGCGGTGAAAATTCACTTCACGGGAATAACGCTTGTTTGTTGCCATTGGCAACCCAGGTCGGAGAACTGGGCGGGAATGGTCGTCAAGTGAGGAGGATGATATCCAACACACGCATACACACACACAAAGTAGATGTAGTTACATTTACTGAAGAACGTGGATTATGTGTGCGTGAGTCCCGTGATGTGGAACAATGACATTCGTGGAGCTGCTTTCTGTTGATTCGCCTGCATCTCCTTCTGACTTCCTCGTCAATATTACATTTTATGAATAAGTTACAATCTACTTGAAAAGACGAGAGCTAAGTGAAGCGAGCGGTAAATTGGTTGAAGCTTTTTGAAATGAATTAACCGTTCACCTATGGACAGAAAAACTGGAAAGCTTCATCGAGCTGCGGATTGCTTTCATGACCACCTAGACGACAAACGGTATCCCCGAGTAAAAAGGAAGAGGCATCTATTGGGAGAGAAACTGAGGGTGGACACAGAACATCGACGTTCGTCCGATACTACCGACCCTTCCTACTTCCATTTCGGTGATTATATAGGAACTGCGCGCTATCTCATGAAGGGAACTGCGACTTATCATAAATAGACCAATGCAATAAACACCCAGCCGATCACTAGTTAGAAAACATCGTGACCCAATCGATTGCAATGGGTGCATGAGTCCAACTTATTGGAAAGTACCAATGTACATTTTGTGGTGACAACATTGTCTGATCAACCTGTGGAATCCAGGATGCTGTGCTTAAATCTTCCATTGGATGTAACAGTAACCGTAGAACCTGACAAATAATGCGGTATTTTGTACTACGGGACAATAAATAGCTACATTTGGTCGAGCGACAGAAATAAGAGATCGCTCGGCCTAAAGTTAGTTATTTTACACAGCGGGGTGGAAGACGAATCCGATTACGGCTTTTTCAGCCGACATCGCGATGGCAAGATTGTTAACTTAGCAGACCTGCAATAGGCGAGTGGTACAAACAGCCAATTAGTTTCAGTACTACAGTCGTTTAGCTTTAGTGAGTGGTATCTTGGCTATCACTTGCTAATAAGTCTAACACATAGCGAGACCTTGTACTAATTTACTAGATTTCTTGCTTCGAACTCCTTGTTGGATCTGAACGTGTACTACTCTCACTACCGGAGAATGGGAAATGAACTATTCAGGGATGTGGAACTTGAAATCAACAGTTTCCAAAGCGCAGAGTTTATATTTCCCAACCTTACAACTTCACAGATTGGAATTAAGCGTTTTGATTTCGCAATCGGAATAGATGAATTGAGGAGTAAAGAACGTGCAGACAGTAATGAAAGAGGAACGAAAATCGCACAGACAAGGTACACCTTCTGGCAAGAACATTGCAACTTCCACAACAATTCGGCGAACAGGTTTCGTTAATTGCAGTCTCTGATTTTAACATGTCTCGTAATATTTATATTACACTGTTATGTTATGGAACGGCCTCCTCGAGCTAATTTTCAACCAATGTCAGCGTCTGTGAGGGAATATAATTCTAAAGCAGAGCGAAGAAAGAAGTTCGAACGAAATGATTTGTTCAAATTGATGTTTTCATTTCACTTATTAATCGTGCAACAATTTTACCCTGTTTCTAGAGGGGAATGTGAGGCAGGAGAGTTCGAACTGGGATTCTCTAGAACTGAGGTTCACCATGATAACCACCTGATCAAAACCAATGAAAGACTACCAGTGATGCCATCTAGTCCACAGGCTGTCTATGGTTGATTATACTGTTCCAGCTATATTCCACGTTGACATACTTTGTACTCTGAGGATTCTATATTGAGATTTTAGAGATGGAGATGAACAACATGATTAACGATAGGATAGATGGGTTTGCAGCGTCCAACGCCCAGCAAGAAACAATTCTAGCAAGCACTGTGCATGCAACAATGAACAAATTGTAGCTTTTACATAGGGATGTATGAAATCTGCGAAATGTACGGTAGCCATCGATTAGCAAATGCGGTACTTCTCCACGCTAAGGTCTGCGTTGAGCCGCTTCCCTAACTGTGATATCGAAGCAATCATCTTTGAAGAGCGGCAGAGGCAACCCAACGGGCTCATCTCCTCTGCTATCTTACGTTGATATACGCTAGATGACTAGCCTCCAATCTAGGCCTGAAAACGCGAACGAAGAGAAATGTACCACTACGTAAATAACCCGATAGAGCGATTCATGCGGTGTGTGAATTATTTGTCCATTGGATTCGTTCGATTATTTTCATTGCGCCTAGTCCCCGCGGCTGAAAGCTTTCATTTTATCTACCTGACAGCAACCACAGACTTCAACGAACTTCATCGTCCGTGGATTATAACTGGAGCTGCATGACCCACTTCGTATATATAATATATATAATATATACATATTATATATATATACCATATATATATATATGATATATATATATAATATGTATATATTATATATATTATATATATATATCATATATATATATATATTACTTGGGCTACATAGTCTAAGCTACAATCCGGAATCTCCATGCCCATCCAAGTAAACAATTGATTTGCATGATGTCCCAATTATAATAGATTTTTTCTGACCACACGCATAAACGAACATACACATTTCTGTCCATGCACACCGGCAGAACTGGGTGCGACTGAATAATTAAAGAATAAAAAATGAGATCGGGGATAAGATGCATTCTGGTTAAGGGAAATTTAAATGCGCTGACGGGTCAAGGACTTATGGGAAATGTGTATGTATGTAAAAGGTGCTTCTGGATGTAACATAAATGACAGAACCACACCCAAGTGATAGGTGCGCCACCAACCGGGGGCAGTAAGTAGGGGTAAAAGCAAACAAAAAGAAGAGCCGGGGATCAACCACATTACGGGAATGAGTATTGAGGCACATGCGCGTGTCACTTTGCGCCCTCTAAAGGAAAATTCGATGTTTATGAGCAACCCTAATGCCTTGGGTTCTATGAGTCGGGGCTGTGACAGAAATGCAAGCTCTTCATTCAATGTTTCTTCTAATTACATTAAACGCACACCCGCTTTGTAATAAAAACTGAGAGAAAATAAAGCGACTGCATCAAACGGGAGACTTTGAGCTTAATTAGCAAAAAATGCTTGACTTTACACAACGGATTTACGCACTTCCGTTGACTTGATGGTGTGCATAAACCGCAGAACACAAGGCAGATGGAAACCTAGGGTGAATATTAAAATACATAGCGGTATCTGAAACGTTTAAAACTTGCTAACTACTTCGGTCACCGTAATTCACCGAATAATCCACTTTACATGTAACGCTTTAGGGGATGCATCTGTTTTTTTCTATAAACAGAATCGAACTCGGCTCACATTTGAAACTGGCCACTAATGAAGTACTGTATCAGTTACGATATGTGGATTGTTGTTTCACTTCTAACTTTTATTTTAAGTTTGCACCGTCTACGATGATTTGGCTGCCTCCAATCAGGAAAAACCTGCAGCAAATTAAAAGAATAAAATGCGAGAAAATTGAACAAGAGTGAGCTAAAATGACAAGAGTGATCGCGAGACAAACGACCATTTGACCTACCAACTGAAGAGACCAAGCACACCCTAATCGATCGAGGTCACTGTTCTAGGTTATCGACCTCCTCTGATGTATCACTGAGTGACCAAACCGGAATATCCTTTAACCACTACTGAACTTAATCAATTTTGCGAGACGGGCCGTCAATTGGGGCACAAGCTACCCAGTATTGCCGACATAGCAACAAAACTGATGCAAGCAATATTTCGGAATGAAACTTGAAACTGCCAAGGATACGTAACCAGAAGATGTGAGAACTTTTCCGCATAGGCTGGTGTTCAAAGCATGGAAAAAATGAATAATGCCGCCAGAGTGCAACCAAACACGGACGAACGTTTGAAGGTACGATCTTCGTAAGCCGGCAGCTTTCTCTCCCAAAATCATCAGCACGTGGTTATGGTTGATAAACTGAACTGCAGCTAATTCAGCCGATCCCAAACATACAAAGACAGAAAGTCAAACTCCTAATAGTGCAACTTGAACGTTTGACAAGGAGTCATAGTTTGGATCGAAACGTCACAATGAACGTTACAACTCAGTGTACGCCTTCTAACCTCTAAAATATACAACGTGAGATGCAGACATCGCCACTCATTATATATATATATATATATATATATATTACAGATGCCGCACATTAAAGATAGTAGGGGGGAAAATAAATATTTAATGGGAACCTAAATTGAAAATCGATTTACCTCGCAGTCATACAAGAGTAAGAGGACCTGTTCCTTTCAACTGGCAACAACATATTCAGAAAAACTACAGCACCCCTGACTACCTGACAGCCATTATGAATCTTTGGCCGCACAAACGAACTGATTAGGCGTCACCGACGTAGAAATACTTTGAAATCGTAGAGAGAAATATCACATACCCTGGCGTCAACTCTGAAACACATCCTCAAATTGTCGAACGATGCATCAAGATAACAAATCCTGATATAAAGAAACAATCAAGCCAGTTGCCCACTGATAGCCCCTCCATTTTAATAAGACTCTCGGAGTAACTTGAGGTATTGACGATCTACAGCAGTTCACTACAAAGGGTAATCAAAGACAGGCTCGCGTCAGTCAGCAAAATGAATTGCTGACGAGCATTCCAGTGCATTTTGCATGATATTATCGTCAACTTGTTGGCTTGCTCCAAGTTTTCATTGGAAAAACTGGAGAAAAACAATGATAGCAGTGAGGATAGAAATACAATTGTCACTCTACTTTAATTAACATCGACCAGACGACACAACTTCCGATAGCGCTTGACACAACTGTGACAGATGAAACGCGTCTCCCAAGGCCTCAATTCCTGAACTGGCAGATTCACGACATACCCTTGCATGTGGGTTTGAAAGCCAGCATTTGGCCTAGAAATACAGCGCAAAATATTTTGATCATGGTCCGCTACAGGAATGAAGCGCAGTATGAAAATATAGTTTGCTATTATGAACCATAACAGCGTAGACGCATTCTGGACCCGAGTTGATATTTGTCTAGCACCGGTATCCCATGAGGATGCAGACAGAGATGGAATTCCTTCATGAGATAGTACTACTGCAGAGCAGAGACCAGACTACGTCTTCGCGGTAACCCAAAACAAAGCGGAAACAAACAGAGATGACTGTTTTCGTACTACGTTGAAACGCACTGTGACAGCCTTGCAATTCGCGCTACGAAAAGCTCGTAAATTCACAGGTTAAAACACGTCTAGGAAAGAAAATTGAATTCTGACAGAATTTGCAGCAGAGCGGCAGACCAGGACGGTCAGTCGAAACAAATACTTACAATTAGTGATAGCACATCAAGCTTTAGACTGCTGCCGAGACAGAGAGTGATTACCGTGAAGAAAAGAGCTATTCCATTCACTCAAAATGAGCTAAACACCAGCTTAGAATGAAAATGTTTCCCTATTGGTGATAAAGAAGCGAAAAGGATGAACCGTTTCGTTACAAGTGGTTTGAAAAATCTATGACAATGAACTGAAGGGAATGATTCTGATGGATCTACTTATGCGTGAATCCCCACTAGCAAACAAATAGATATAAAAACGGAGATGACAAAGAGCGAACAATCAAGAGCCAAGTAGATCAAGAAGCAGTAAAGCAGTGCATCGGCACATCGGGCCATAGCTAATAACGTTTCCAACAACTGAAGGTGAATAAATAACCCGACATATATCAAAAAAATCCAGCGCAAAAAAAACAAAAAGTGGGCCAGTCAGGGATTTAGCGGCATTCTTCCTTCGCTTAGTGCAATGGTCATTGTCGATAGTCCTTCGATTACCACCCATCATACCGCGCACATTGATTAATTACGTAAAGGACCAGGAACGCAGACCGAGACAGCCATGCTCAATTACGTCAATTTGAAGAGAAAAAGGTACGAACAATTGACTTACTGCCTTTCATATGGTTTAAAGTTTTCCTTGTCTTTCATCTCTTGTTTTGGATCGTTTCCGTGGGCTTGTTCCTTCTCATCCAGCATGTAGACTTTACCACGATCACGCGTGAACAACCAGACAGTCAACATGATTATCGAGATCACAATAATCACACCGATGACCACGGCAGCAATCCAGGCCAGACTAGCAGTTGCTGTATACATGCATGCATGCATGCACAGAGAAGTGAGAAAAGTGAAAGTTTGTCATTAGTGGTTGGCTCAGTGAACGTATCAGTGCATTCTCGTAAAAAAAGCCGACGGGATGGAGAGAAAAAGGAAGAGCAATGAAATTTGAATGTATGTAATGGTGATTTTGATGACAAGTAAATTAGGCTTCACAAGAGTCTGTTTTCTTACAAGTTTGAACACCAGATTCTAATTATCTGAACAACGGCAAATGATTTGAGGACGGACGAACGTTCACTGAATGCCATAAAAGTGCTTGACAATAAAATCGACTTCCAGAATGTTGTTTAGTTTTGTGCACCCTGAAAAGTGAAGCTGAAGAACTAGCTAGCCTGTGAAAACAATACTAGCAACCGCACTAATCTCCAATAAACTAATTACAGTCCTGAGCAAGGGGACAAATTTCTGTCACTAACGTAACTGATGTACTACCCTAGAAGTCATAACAACGGTAACCACGTGATCATCATCGATCAATACACTCATGTGAAAGAAAGCGTTATTGATTACCAACATGAGGTTCTCAAAAGTAACACAACAACTGATTTTTCCTTAATGCCGGCCACTAAGTTCGTACGAAACTCAATGGCCTCATGGTAACCAGTGAGATCCACTGAACAAAAACTGGCGCAGTGCGCAATAAATGAAGGCAATCCACAGTAGTGTACAGAGTAAGAAAATGAGGGTGTCACTAGTTTCGTTGTAATCTTTGTTATCTTTACCTAGAGGTCGATCAGAAGCATTTATCCTTTGCCACAATCAGGACCACCGAAACTCCTTCTCAGGCCGCAACAGACGTAGATGATGATAACAAGGCGGGTGTGGGGAGTTCAGCAAAACCACGAATCGGACTGAATATGCAACTAAAGCTTGAAATAAACTTTAACCAATGTAAGTACTTTAGCAAGCAGCGCTAGCGCTCACCACTGAAACCTCTGGTGTGTTGCTAGTCTAATGCTCACATCTGACACCCCATTTTCCGTAACCGGAATGAATTTGCACTCAAGACATCTCTATTCTGCCCTGATCAGATACCGAAGATTCTGCATCTGGTTACGCAAGTGTGGGAATGGGACTAATTACTAGAACTGAGACTGTGCTATGCGAATAGAGATCAAACGGCAGCAGGCTAAATGTGGTTCGCCAAGAGAGCTTGTCTAAAGTAAAGAATGTTCGTGACCTTAATCATTCGCTATTTGTTGTCGCTACACAAGCTTCTAGGGACTGTAGTCCAGAAATATTTAAAAATGTTTTACCACCAACCTCAAGAGCTGTTGCGAGAAGCGCCTAATTGAGATACGGCGATACTGTATATAGATCACGGTCGTTGCTCGGGCATTGGCGAATTTACCTCTGGAGGCCAAAGCGACGCTGGACACCAACTCACAGAGAATAGTAATTGACTGCCCAATATGGACATGAACAATCGTCTATATTTAACGGGCACGGAATCCCAGTGCCGTTTCTGCTGCACAGTCACACGACAATCGTCATCTGCTGGACCTCAATAGATCACATGACCATAAGTTACCATAAGCAAGGCTTAGCCAAGTTTTGTGGGTCTTACTGTAGAATTCCAACAGATTCTGATCACAGTCTCATGAGCTCAATTCATGGTCAAGTTTTCCATCAAATCGGAAGTTTGCTGTCGACAGATAAATGTTTTCTCAGTTCGACAGAGATATCAAAATGGGCTTAGACTTATGCTGGGGAACTGCACACGGCGGTCTGTCAGACACACCTACGGCTCTGTAAAAGTAGTAAATACTGCATCCTATAGATTATTCGTACGGTATACTGCCGTCCATTAGTGCTAATTGGGATCTTTGGAAATGTGGAACAGCGATCAACATATCCATATAGCAAGCAAAAACCGCGACGCCTGCGAGCGACTATGAAAACAGTTAATTGGACACCTAAGTAAAAATCGGGAGATTTGATGGTCTGAAAGTATGGAAAAAATGGAATAAAATGCTACACCAAAACTTCTCAAACTCATTCGAACCATGGGGACAAAGAAGCTTCGAGTGGAAAAGAAAATGTGTGCTAAGCGATTAACCAGTCCAACAACTTCCAAGCCACATGGATCGATAAGCACAGCATTTGTGAGAACAACTAAGATGGCTTTCAGCATGACCATCGCTGGACAGTAATTCTATGGAATCAACTCTTGTTCAATGGACGACCTGTCCCTTCGCATCCAGCGGGAAGGGGATGGATTATGCACCACAAACTCGTCAGTTATGACGAGCCCCCCTCCAACGAAGTCTCACAAAAGCACCGGTCATTCTATTCATCCAGATCTTGGTCCACGGTTGATTCAGAAAACCAAGATTCTACCATATCCACACAAAAAATATTGGAAACGCTTGTTACAAGTGTTTCCCTTGACTGGTTGCGCTGCATCTGACTGAATTTGACACTGAATGCGACCACTTTTGATATTGCGCTGTGCGTGCCGTTCCTTTTAATCAAGGGAATCTTGTGATGACAGTACAAAAGGACTGCCTTTATACTTCGCTGACGCATCGCACCCGACATAAACGTTCATCAGAGCAAATGCTGCCGCGGAAGATGTCAGGCTGCCCCCAAACGACTACATATATATATATATATATATATATATATATATATATTATACACCGGCCTGAAAACAAGCATGGTGCCAACACAACAACACTTAAATGGAATTTCACGGGAGAGAAACAAACAAGAAGGAAGAAAATGACAAACCAGTACAAACAAATTGATTTTTGTTTTCACCAAACATCTCACGATTTTTCGGCCGATTTCGCTCTTATTTTAGCAGAAATGAGTTCTACAGACAAGCCACATAGTACACCCCCCACTGAATTC
>LUCM01007251.1:137392-163260 GCA_008360955.1 Fasciolopsis buskii | reverse complement strand
TGATTCGTAAGAATGTGCACCCGTCCGATGTTCGGTTCCTGCGTATCCTTTAGGTGTTCCCTCTTTCTTGAATGATTGAAAACACGTGTGTTTTTACGGTTAGACTGTGTTTCGTGTGTTGACTGCAGCAGCATCTTATCTTTTCCCGCCTGTGTAGGTCCACTCCCTGTACCCCTTGGATATTCACTGTTTTTATATAAACGTGTAACTCTGGGGAAAGGCAGCGGTCAGTGAGGCTTGCCTTGCTGTTTAACGCTGAGCGATGATGGTTGAATAAGTAGATTTATGTGATTAGTGAATGTCTTGCGCATGCCTCGGTATACCCTGTTCTCCGGAACAGTTAATGACTGGATGACGGGTGGAGATGGTCACTCCGCTATCTGGCGGAAGGATAAGAAACTCGTAATCAATGGACTCTACCGAGTAGGTCCAATTAGGTTCTCGTATTTGAGGCCCCACGGTATTTCCCGATACCATAATGTATCGAAGTTGAAACTGTCCAAGTTATTTTGATCCAAACAGTTAGGGACTGGTTTTTTTGTTCGATATTCTCCTCCGGTGTTTGACGGGTTGATCCACTTCTCGAATAAAAAGAGACCTACTGGTTCCGACTAAACTGCCCCTCTGATATAGTTTCAGTTTCGTTACAACGGTTAGATATTTGAAGCGATATGGTTAAATGCTACAGTCATTAGCGTTCTTTCATTTAAACTATATCCATTACTCTACAGTCCTTCTTTTTTATGGCCTTTTGATTTTTATTTCATCATTATTCGGTCTTGTGCTGTAGCAACCAAAATAAGAACATGTTCGTGCAAGGTTACCGTTATACAAGCTGGATTGAGCGTAGCTAACTAGGTGTCAGTTTGTTATTTTTGGTACACTCCTTAGTTGATTGCTCCCTTGTTTGCTTGGAATCATTCTTACAAATATTGGTTTGTTCCGTGATTTTTTAACATTCGCTGCCGGTGTATGCGTACGGTTTTTGTTCATTCCGGTACTACTGACGGTTGTCAGTTTGATTAAGCGTCTGTCATCCCACAGGTATCATGTGTTCAGTTCTTTGACTCGCCATTCTTTTTATTGGTAGCAGGCGGTTTACTGTCGCCTGACTCATGACTTCCTGGGACTCCATGGTATCGTTGACAATTGCCGATCTCTCCCCACCTGTGTAGTGTTGGAGCCTGGGGGAAGAGACATGCCCCTTCCATTAGGCGGATGTATCAAGCAGGTAACGAAACGAACTTTTAAGTTCTAATCTTCCGCGGATCAGTTTTGATTTCCTTCCAAAGCATATGCCTTTCATGTTTTGTTGTATCACAGTGTGCGCAATTGTATGATCACTTTCAACAATGTTCTGCCTTACATTCACACCGCTCGTATGTGTTGATTCACCTTACCAGAAGACCTATTGTATTCCCGTTCTCTTTATTTTATTCCATTTAACTAATTTCTACGTGGATAGTCTAATCATTTTTTACTCTTACCATTTACCAAGAAACGTAAACTGAAAAGGCGTGTCGTCTTTGGTTTCTCCCCTTGCTCCGATTAGGTACTCAGCTTGGACCGTTCATTGAAACGTCAAGTGACTGGGATCCGACGTGATTTACTCCGCCTAATCGGTGTGGGCGAATTCTCCCCCGAGGCGATTTGGATTGCCCCGCATTTGGTTCGCGATCAACCCTTGTTCCACTGGAGCAATCGTGATTCGGACTTGGCCTCAACGAATCCGATTCGCTCTTTGCTAATCTATCTACCCGAAATCGCTTGTCCCGTCTGCAATTTCACCCGCGATATTGACGTTTGTCGAGATACCAATCTGATTCGACTAGTGGATGTTACCGAGTCAGTGGCGGGCTATTGGGCATGGATTTGTCCTCATTGCCGAAATCCGTATCCTCGTGCACGACTGGAAGAAGAACTCGTACAGCAGCTTGAGCAAATCGCACTGCAACATTGTCTTCAGGCAAGCATAATGTGTCTCGTGTTCCGTCCGTCTAATCCTAAAAAGAATTCTTTTATGATTTCGGTCTATATTTAGTGATTTCAATAGCTGACATGAATCGTTAGGATTCATATCAAGGTGACATTAGTCTGAGATTGTCTTTGTTTGATTATTAAGACTATTCTTATATAGATTAAATGGAGGGTATTGGAACATCGATGTCTATCTGTAAAACCACCATCATAGGTTCACCCGGTGTTCATTATTCTTCGAAGTCCTATTTGGTTCTATCCCACTCCAAGTTTCAGGTCCAAGATTGCCGCCTTTTCCCTCGCCTACCGTGTAGTGGGTCCTAGTGGCTACGGGGTTTGTCCGTTCCACGCCACTCATGCTTCAAGTATGTCATGGTTGAGGCAAGGTATTAGTGATCGGGCCTCTTCATTCCGAAAAATTGAATGGGCTGAGTAAGATATAATAGACTTCGGTCTTGGGATGAACAAAATTTCGTCAAAAGTTTGCAATTGTTATTGGTTTCCCTGTCAGTAATGTTAGATGAGCATTCATTTGTTTGCTAATGTATCCACTTTGTGTGGTTACCGTTTGCAGGACGTGTTGCAGCTTGAATGAGTGAGTATCATGGGTTGTCGCTGTCCATTTCGTGGATCCACGCTAAGGGGCTCTTGTGACTCGTTTTTCAAGGTAGGAACCACTCATAGACATTCAGAGTTTTCAGCCTCATCATTATATTCCACATCAATGCCTTCGATCGATCTTCATCATGCGGAGCAGTTTTCTTAAATGCTAACAAGTATGTCTAAATCAGCCGGTTGCATTGGAGAAAGTTAGTCGATAGACGCCACACCGATTTAATGGATTTGATTCTTCTGTCGTACTCCCACAATCTCGGGTATATCCAAATGTTAAACGTTGTTGCTCCTGGTTGGATCTTAACTTGCGCACGGACGCCATCTACGCTTTCATATCATATGTTCTCTGCCAGATGGACAACAAGATCAGATCCCGATTGGTGTTTAGCATTGCACTCATAGGTCATAATGGTTGCTTATCCACTCGTGATTTCGAATCCGGCCGGGATTGACAACTAGGATTTTCTCGACATCTCTAAGGTCCACTAAACCTTACTTGATAATTCGCATAACCTCCACCTGATTTGGCCTCTGCCACTTTTTTCTGTCCCTGTTCAATCAGGATTTGCAATGTACAAAATGCCTTTCCACTGGAGGTATTCAGGAAACATTGCTGGCCAGAGGTGGTTCTGTGGCTCGATGCTCCGATTGCTCACATCGTCTATCTTTGACCGTCCCCGTTGGAACGGCCTTCTTGAAACGTTTAAACATCTATCGTGTAGTGGGTGCACAGTTTGGATTTCCCGTTCTCGAACAAACTGCTTTCTGGATGCTCTGTGGACTGCATCCAGCGTGAATTCAGAACTTCCATCCCCCATCCCTCAGGATCAGAATGCATTTTGCTATTCCCTCGTTCAAACTTGACTGCATTATCCTGTCATTTTCACTGAGATTCCCATCAAAGCATTTCTAGATCTTTTTCTACTCAATTTTTATATTTGTTCTGTCCTTTTGTATTGGCAGTTTTTGTAGATTATTATTTTTGTATAAAACAATACTATCAATGAAAATAAAGTCAACTAGATTTCCCAACCATTATTCGAATTTCTCGCTCCACCTTTCATCGTCGCCGTGCCGCGCTCCATTGGATTGGTGTATTGACAATGGTGTGTTTGCCCCTACCTAAGGCCGCCTCGTTGCTGTCATTTCAGCTCACTCGTTTGTTTTTGTCTTCTATGCGGATCTAATCTCGGTCGAATGAATTTGCTTCATGCGCATGCGATTTGTTTCTGTTGTGGAAATTTTATCTGCTTGTCCGTCCGATCTTTTTCTCGAGACTTTCCTGCGAGTAAGGTTGAGCATTAAACATTTTTGGGACTAATTCATTATGATCTGCTGCTATCACACTAACTATCTAATTGCGTTATACGGTGTGTTAGAGAACAACTTTGCGCGGTTCAGAATGGGTGTTTTAACTCCGGTGAGTTCGTGATTAGGAAAGTACTAATTTCATTTCTCAGTGTAAACATCGGTAGCACGAAGGTGTATGAGTTTCGTTTCTCACGTTTGCACGTGTTCCTCTGTTTCACTGGAAATGACTGTCTGTGGCCGGATTTTTGAACAGACTGTACAGTAGCTACATTCAGCTTGTCGTGATCGGAATGCTCAAAGTTTACTGTCACGTGGCCGTGAAATCCAGCCACTCCAAGATCCTTGTGTCTTCAAGGAGAGCCTGTGATGGTAAAGCCTGAAAAGATTCCTATTGTTGAATGATACCTGTTTCGAGAGCCGTTACTATATTTCCACCCCTTCTGATAATTTCATTGTTTCGCTGTCAGTTGCTGCTGATAGTGGGATCGTTTTGTTCGCCATTTCCTTGCTCGCCACACTGAAAGAAAAGTTTCATTTGAAAAGGTTATGATTGTTCAGTAATTTTCTGTGGATGCGGCTAAAATAACATGCGACATAGCCACAAGAGTTCGACCCTCCATCAGTTGATAGCCACAACTATTGAGCAGCAGGCAATTCAAGATCCCAATAAGTTGGACATCATAAATAGTTGAACACCAATGGGATTGACCGGAAGTTACATGGTTTTGATCCAAACAAAATCATCCATATATCGGAAACAACATCGTCGATGGAAATGATTGCGAACCAACGTTCCAGTTTTCCACGGGCAACCCTTCTCGCGGTAGCGATCTGATAGTTTCTCCTTTCGTCGTCGCCGGCCATAAGCTATGCTTTATTGTGTATTATTGGTATTGTCAGATTTGTATATGACGCGAATGCTTGTGCGGTTTCGTAGCGTCCTTTTAAGACGTCGACAGACAACGATAGAAATACTGTTATTTTTCTCAGTTTAACGAGTACCTCTGAAGTCTTGATTGAGTTTTCGACTTAACTATCCAGTCTTCTCCAACTTATGCTGGTCGATAAACATTTGCGCCGGAATGAGAAATTCAGATGTGATCCCACGCGTTGACTCATTTTAGTCATGTGTCATCTCTAATAAGACATGTGGATAAATGATATCCATTGCACAACCATTTTCAGAAAATCCAGTGTAGGATTGTTGATTTTGAAGTTTATTAACTCTTGGAAACCAAGTATAGTTCATAGACGGTATGAAATATGATCGGGCTCCAAGATAATTGATACATACTGGGACCAGTCTTAAAAAATGTAAGCGTTGACCTTGATAGTTAATGTACATCTTTTCTTATTTTGTTGGCTAATTGGGAGTTTCTTTTAGTGGTCCTGCAAAATTTGTCGTAAAAATTGCGCTTATTTTTATAACTGTTCGTCTGTTGCGCCAAGCCTGTACAGCGACCATTGCCCACCAGTCGAAATTATGGAACATTTTACAGTAGTGGTAGATTTTTTGTAAATAAGACGACGTGTTCTTTCTCCAAACCGTTACTCATTATTAAGTGGTTGAATTATTTTTAAATGGTTTGACTACATCTTCCCGTCCATATGGCCACGGGAGCTTGCTTATGCCATGGTGAGCCTGACATTCTCACACAAAAAATGGGGACGCAATATTCAGTTTCACCTTCTTCCTGAAACATCGTCTTAGTAGTTGCACACAACATCTTTGAACTTTTAAACAAACATGAAAATTTGATACCATCCGAAAATACAAGCTCGTTCTGACCTTCCCGCAAAACGATTGCTCAAACATCCGCGAAAACCCTAATATGCTCCACTGTTCCTAATTTCATGTCAACCGTCAGTTTAGATGTTTTTCATAGTGTTTTTGACTATTAACGAGAATATCGATCCATCGGTTCAAATGATCGATTCCTTTTGCTAGTCCTCCGAGCATTGATGCTTCATTGCTCATTCCACACGTAACTTTTGTAGGCGTTCACTTAGTAGAGAAGCAGTTATGCTCTTTGATGGAAATCTGTGATTATCAAATCGAGGAGACAGTAGGTTTTACATGGCTTGTCAGCTTACCAGCCACGAGCGCTGGACAGGCCCGACTAAACTTGTAAGAGTACAACTGAGTGTTGTTTATTTAAACATCTGGAACCGAAGGGAGTAGCGGTAGGACTGTAGTACATTTAGGGGGCAAGCATTTTTAGCGAACGATGTACTGTCTTCGGGGATTATGATTTTTGGCATCATGGGTCCATATTCTGGAAAATGTGACAGTTTTCAGCAATTTTATGGAGTGTGAGGGGCTCTTGCTATATGCACGGGCATTAAGAAAACCACGCCTGATCTCAAGAGTCATTTGTTTTCAACTGGAGCAGTCAATTATACTAAGGTTTGACCATCTCGACGATTAGAAATTTAAAGCCTAGCGCCGGTAATCATTCTGGTAGTAGATATCAGGTCGCCTTCTTCCGGTATTTCATCGCTTAACCTGCTGAGACCTAATGTTGTTCTGTACCTCTGGCTTTCTCTGGGTCATCGCATGTGATTATTTCCATTAGTTCGATGGCTACGAGCTAATACCCGTTCTATAACACTTATGTTCCGAGCGGGTGGTGAAAAAGTAGATATTCGAATGGATTTAGTTGCCTCTGTCAGTTTACTGTTCGTCTCTTACGCAAATATTTCGTTTCCATTTGAAATCTTAGCGTAAGATCCTTGCGTAAACTGGCGCTAATGACTCGAAACCCATCGCCTAAAGATACAGCCCTCTTGGTCTATTTTCAATCCTGGTTCGGACTTATTGGATATAGTGTCAATCAAAGCATTGTATTCATATCAGAGATCCTTATTTAATTATGGTATTGCTGATTCTGAAATTTCTTCACTTTCCATGCTATCTTTAGTAGGAATACTATTTCTGAATCGATTCTTTATTGAAATACGTGTAAGTACGATATAACTGTTCCGTCGGTCTCGTTGAGAATAATTAGCAGTGCATTTAGGGATGCAAATTCAGAATAAATGATTAGGAGTCGAAAATCACAGTCGTCTTGTTGTCCAGGTTAAATCTCAGTGGTTTGGTGAACATCACTACTGGTTATAATACCCATATCCGTGACCGGTTCTAGTCGGTCACGTACCATTGATCGCAGCAGTCGACTCATATAGAAGTGAGGCAATCGCATTACAAACAATTTACAATCGTTGTCTATTTGACTTGTTTCATTTGTAGAGCATTTACCTAGTGTTTCCACGATGGTCACCGGTGAGCCAGGCATTGATGTTTAAAAATGAGTCACTTCCCGAATGCTAAGCTAGGCAATCAGAACCCCGTGAAAATCTTTGTGATCATTTGCTGGTCGGCATTACCAGCCAGCAGGACAGTCGGGAACATTGATAAATAGGATCAGAAATCCGAGTTACTAATACAGATACGTTCCTCCCGTTGTTCATTCCTCGAATGCTGTCTACCTAATCACTCATAGGATCCGTTTGCTTTCCACTTGCTAACTCATCGCTTTCTGTATTCAAACCGCCTCTGATATCCATATTTTGCGTCATGCTTACATGTGACATTAACGATGGCCGAAGAAATTCCCGCTCATAGGAGAGTTGGTCTGTTCACGAAAACCCGTTCTACAATTTGCCCGCCGTTTCAAAATCCAGTGACGAAATAATGTCGGTGGTCAGGTGGATTAAACGCCTTCTAATCCAAAAACTGATGTTCAAATCTCATGCTCGATGCTCGGTCTGTTGGTAGAAGACAATTTGGTGCCAACTTAACAGTTACCATACCTGACTTATTGGAACTCTGTTCTGTTCTGTGCCACTCAAGGTTTCAGGTTTTGTTTGGCCCCTCACTCTAATGGGCCACAGCGGTTATAGGATTTGTCCCTTCCATTGTATTCATGTATAAAGCATGTTTTGCGATGTACTTACCTTCATCCGCTAATGTACGCATACTCCATGTCTCGGAAGCATTCAAGAGAACTGAGCACACTGCGGCACACTACACACAACTTTTCCACTTCAGTGAAATATCAGGCCGACGCCACAAGTGCTTCAATCCAGCGTAAGCTGCACGAGCCTTTGATATAGGCGTGTTTACCTCCATTGCCGAGCTACCATCGTTGGACACGCAGCTCCCAAGATAGGTGAAATGGTCCACCATTGTTATTTCCTCTCCACTCAGCACCAAGTTCGGCACTGCATTCGTCCAGTCCCATAACAGTACTTTGCACTGTGAAGGTGCAAAGCACATGCCGAATCGAGCAACCGACCTCGAGAATCTATCTAGTGCCCGCTGTGCATGGTCCGCAGACTCGAACAGGCACACAACGTCATCTGCGTAATCTAGGTCACACAGCTTCCCTCAATTTCCCAGTTGGACTCCTACATTCAGAAGGCCTCGAAAATCATCTTCCATCACCTCGTCGATGATGAAGTTGAACGGGAACGGAGAGATGAGACACCCTTGTCGAACGCCACTAGTCGTTTCGAATGAACTTGATGGTTCGCCGTATACCCTAACGCGATCATAGGTATGTGAGTACAATGCTGGCAACAGGTTGAGGAACTTCTTTGGCATACGCTCCCGGTGGAAAGCACTGAGTAGTGCTATTCGATCCACTGAGTCGAACGCGCCTTTCAAGTCGAGAAAGACTACGATCATAGGGCACCGGCGCGCGTGGCGCCTTGCTAGTAGCTGCTGAAAACGAAACATCTGATCGATGCAACCTCGACCTGGCCGAAATCCGGCCTGCTGTTCGTGAATATTACTCTCGCGAATCGGTGTCAAATGGCGCAGCATTATGGATGCTATTACCTTTGTGACTATCGGGATTAAACTAATCCCCCGATGATTGCTACAGTGATTCCATGTAACCTTGACGATGAGTGCAATCAATGACTCACCCCACGATAACGGAATAAGTTACTCGATTCGAATACCATGAAACAATGAGGTAAGTGATTTCAAGACCGTTTTGCATCCCGTTTGAAAAGAAATGCAGGGAGTTTGTCGGGATCGGGTGCTTTGCCCCTCTTCAGTAGTCGGATATTCGACTTCAGTCCCAATTCCGTTTGATGGTCGACAGACACCTCCCAAGGATTTGCAGCTGCAGATGTTGGACTAAATACGTTAGCTTGTGTCCAGCTAAACTGATCCTTGAAGTGCTCGGCCCAACGCTCCAGCGTTTGTTGTCCATCATGGATGACCTCTCCATTCCTGTCGCACACGACTTCACTAACCAAAGTTCGCCGCCCGCCGGCGTCACATATGGGCTTAAACAGTCTTTAGTATTACCTGAGGCGGCCGCTTCCTCCATCTGTTCGGCCACCTCAACCCACCAGTTTTCACGGCCATTCTTAAGGCTTACCGTCAACTGACGTTGCAACTGTCGACACATCTTACTCACTTCCTTGCAGTTAGGCAGATAGCGTTCTTGATCCATTAGACCCAGCGACCCTTGTGAGATCCAGTTTCTTTGACGAACGCTACACCGAGGACCGCAGGCGGAATCTGGTTGCAAACGCATCGCCTGTTTGGTTTGATCCTACTGCTCGTCTACATTGCTGCTCGTCGAAGTTCTTAGTTCCTCGGATAGTTTTTGTTCGTAGCTGTTGCGAACAGCCGAATCAGAGAGACGTTTAGCAGCCAAGTTTTACAACTTGTTTTGAGAAGGACTGCCCGCGGTAGTCGAACCGTTTGTACATTATATCTACCAACAACGCTGTGTTATTACATTATACCATTCACAATTAAAACCAATACGTGGCGCATCGATTTTCCGGTATACTCATTTATCCATCGTATTGTTCAAATTATTTTTGTGCTTGCACTTTTCGCTGTTCTTCAGTTCCTTACAAAGCATGACTTGTAGAGAACTTGTCTCTTTCCCAGATGCACGGCGCACTTGTCAACTTCAAATATATATACATAATGGTGTAAACCAAGCCCTCTGTTCTAGCAATGGAACAAAATCAATTTGCTTGCTTGTTTTTTCACAGATTTTTGGATTTGCGATCAACGATCTTAGTGTAGGGAGAAGGCAAGTGGGCGGTCCTCACGTTTATTGCGCAACGAAGCAAGTCACAGCTTACAGACTTTTCCCGACCGTGTATGTTGCTCTTTTCCAAATCGCCCTCACGCGAGATCCATGTTCTGACTAGCTGAGCATTCTCGGGCCGTTTCGCCCTTGTGCTGAACACTCTTGCTTTCGTTCTTTTGTATCTCCCTCTGGTTGTGTTAGTCCGATTGTGTTAAGTGGCGACTCGAATGTTGCTCTCAGCTGGGGAAGTTGTGCTGTCTGTCTGAGTTCTGGTTCTGTTTTGTGTTTGCTGCTATCACGGTCTTTGTCTGTTGGGGAGTGCTTTTGACATAGTCTTCTTTGCTTCTTCGGGCGACTGCTCCTGATTGTTTCGTGCTGCTGGGTTGATTTCCCCTTTCTTTAGTTGTAATCGTTCCCTCCTCTACATTAGTTTCATTCGATGACTCCCGAAATACGCACAGTGCAAATCACAAGAAAACCACCCTCCCAAGTTTACTTTACCAGCCTTATTGTTTTCACGTGTTGTTCATTCGCATTGGTTGAGTCATCAACGTAGGCAGACGAAAATGCAACTTGAGCCTAATAATTTATTGGACCTGTTATTGAAAATTCCTCCGGTTTTTCTAGTGATCCGCGTATTCGGTGAAAAATAGGTTTCCACTACAAGTGAACTCGAGACACGCTTCTTTCAGAACGGCCATCTACCCAATCCGACCCTTCCGTATAAATGGGCACTTGGAAGACTGGTACGCAAAAATTTTGTCATTTAGCAGACCTACCCCGATCATATTGGAAGCCTCTCCGGTTTTTGCGTGCTCTAAAATACTTGCCTTCAATGACTCACCTATGCAATCATTACCCACAAACTCCCAGATGAGCTGTAGACTCATCTGTCAAACATTTCATGGTTCTTCGATCCTGCTGTTGTTACATCATATGAAAACCGACGTGTTTGTCGTTGTGGACTGAAGAACATGGATGAATAGCTTGGACATCACATTCTGTCTTATTTCCTTTCTTACTTCTTGATTTCTTTTGACGGGAACATCCATTGGTAGTCTGATGGATGTCCATCTGAGTGGCTTCAGGAATCACGTATCGGTATATTTTTATCTCTTGTCATCCTCTTACGCTTCACTGGTATGGAGAAGACATTGGGGCACCCCAGAACGATAGATAACTAAGACGACATCACGCTTTTGCGCTTTTAGAGGTAGATACAAGAAAGCTGAAAGCTCTTGTAGACAGCCTATGCAAAGATTTTGTAATCATTGGACCACTCCAAATGACGTTATTCAGGTGCCCAGTGTTTTATTTGCCAAAGCGCTAACGTTTGACATCCATTGAATTTCCGCATCACACAAAGCTTAGTCAATAATTCCGATTATGAAATGGACCCATGCGCTCCCGGTTCATCAGCATAATGAGACTAATTCATTTGTCCTTTCCTAGAAGTCCACCAATGGAGTAATGGTGTTACTTTAACTGAAGTTACTTGGTTCACCTTAGTCTCTTATCACGCGCAGCCTTTGCGTTATGGAAGGAGTGTGCTGCACAATCTCAAAGGCCCACAGCATCGAGATAATTAGCAACCGTATTTGTGGAACTTGGAGCGTCGTAGAACAAAATAAAGATTTGCGTCCCGAGTCTGCACACTCATGATAAGGTCCTGCACGTGCGTATTTATTGACAAAGCTACTCGACAGCCTCTAATGATTGTCTCCAGTTTCCGTCAACCGATAGTATCTTCCGTACCGGAATTCAATCTTCCTACTTCTAAAATCTCCCATTTGTTTCTACAAGTGGTACAGTTTCGGCTCTGATTGGTGGTTGTCGATAGACATGTAGTCCGAAGAATGATGGGATCTCCTTGACCACACACCCCCCCGACACTAATGCATCAACAGTATTTTAATTTCCGAATAGCTGAATATCCGCAAATCTGTTCAATGTTGAACGAGAATCTCCCACTCTGAACTACTCCCAATGTCCCCCTGTCTGTGATGACCATCTGAATAGTTGTTTTCTTGTGGTTGCATAGCCGGTACATTTAACTTTCTACGAGTGATAGAAAATGCAACTCTATCTTAACTTGTTTTGGGTGCTTTTGCACTAGAGACCATTTTAGAGAATACGAAATATTTGCCCGGTTTACGCCGGTAACATGCAATAACTGACAATAGATAACCGCGGGGTGTTTATTGTGAGTATGCGGATACCGTAATATACTCAGCGAAAGAAAGAGAGAGCGGCTTCAGTTTGTTTTCGTAGGCAGTTAAGTCAGGGTGCATTTTGTGAAAAACTTCCGTGTATGTAGGTGAACTGTTTCTTGAATGATTGATTTCGTGTGATTTGGTTTCGTCCCCCTCTAACTATTGTCGTTAGTAAATAATGCTCTGACAGGGCTTCACACAATACACGAGTAAAAATGTGACAAGTTTAATACATAGCCTGATTGTGATCTTTTTCCAACGTTTTCACGGGTGCTCAATCGTTTCGATCAATTTTTACAGGTTTATTTTCTGCTTCTCAGTCGGATTTCCGTATTTGTATTTATCTGAGTTCGCTCTATCTGTGATAAAGTTTGCTGTCTAATAATGCTCAGGCATCATTCGCCACTTGTGCAAACATTGCTTGGCACTGGACTGACATGGGGAGTGACTGCTTTGGGTGCCGCATTTTGCGCGTTCCAGCCAACTCATGCACACAAACAGGTATGTGATCGTGTTGACGACGCTTTTTGTTTTTACTAACCATTTGCACAGATTCCGTCCATCTTATTCTTTGCACTCAAGTGCACTGTCTGAAAGATTACTAATGTCTTGCACTTTGAAATCATTCTCAATTAGTAATCGATTGGAGACTCATCAAGTTATTAGGTATGAAGCTCTTATTCAGATGTACTTTGAGATAGAGCGCAACACTAATTATGGAAACACTTTGGTCATTGCTGTAATCCAATGCTTCCACGATTCATATGTTCATTCTGTCACTTTGTGCTAGTTCCCTAGGACTAATCATATGACCATGCATGATTGGCTATCTGTTGTAAACCTATTGATAAATATGTGACGTCTCCACGTCTGGTACCGGTGAACAGCAGTTTCCCCACCATTTAGTTTTGAACAATAACAGAAAGCCAAAATATGTTTAAAGCGGAAAACGATGAAATGTTAGCATTAGGACAGTCTCTCATCAGCCTCCGGCTGTCCGTCGCTACCTGATGACTATCGATTCTCGGAAACCTGTGAAAAATGCGAACGTTCGGACATGCTGATCGCAGTGGTAAGGCGTCGAAACATCTTCAGTCTCAGTTTATCACAACCATCAACCCTGTTGTGATTTTCATTGTCATCTCGTAGCACCGAACGACAAAGTAGGAACAACTATAAGATCATAAAGCGAAAGAACGATAGAGAGGGAAAAGCATTTCGAATGAAACAACATCACTGACTGCGGCATTTGGCCTTATTAGTACAAGTTCCCAGCAGTCGCGTAGGAATATCTCGTGGGCTCCAAACCGGTAATCTAATTGGACCTACTGGGGGAAGTTAACTGGTCAGGGTTTTCGAACATTTTTCCGTACACCATGCACCGACCACCTTGAGCCATTTTAAAAGGATTTTAATCCCTGGTGACAAGCGCATGCCGAAGGACTCGATCTCTGGCATGCGTCACCATGTCCCAACCTCAATCTATTGACTGACCTCTGTGATGCAATGACCCACCCGATTGCAGTCACTATCATAGTTTTCTTACCCTTATCTGGCAATATTGCGGAGACATCGGTATGCTAGTACCGAAAGTCCTCGAATATTTGTCTGTAACATCTGTGTTTCCGAGCCGTATAGCAGTACCAATCTTACTGTTGCAGTATAAACTCAGCCTTTGATCGATGAGCAGAACTCGTCCCGATGCTGTAGACGCTTCATATTCGTGAATTCTAATCGAGCCTTTTATGTGCGCGAAGGCAATTCATTCGATGCCCGACGTCTCCATAAGGTATAGTTCCCCGAATAACGAAACCTATGTGGTCGGTCCAATTCCTCCCTTCATGAACAGGGTACAGCCTGGGGATAATCCGATCCTGCAACAGTACTTTACACTGTGAAGTTACAAAGTGTATCCCGGATATAGTTGGACAGTCTTTAAGACGGTTGAGGAACACTTAAAACTTACCTGGACTTCGACTCAGAAGCGCATTACCATCATATTCTGTATCAGTTTTCTGTCTGAATAGACATCAACCCAATCATTCTTACACAGGGACAGCACTACTCCCGTAATCATTTTGACTGTAATGTTGAAAAGGAACGGGAGGAAAGAGAAACCTTGACGATACCACTACCTGTGATGAACTGGAGTGAAAGATCGCCACAAATATGAACTCCGCTTCGGCTGTCATCGTACAACGACTAAATGAGAAGTGGATTTCCGTAGCGCACCCTTTAATAGGGGTCAGTAGCACAAGATGGTACGGTCTACCGAGCCGAATGCCGCTTTCAGAAGGGGACGAAGAAAGGCCGTGGCATTCAAATAGGGTGACTTTTTCTATGGATGCAATCAATAAAACTTCGATTGAGTTGAAAACCGGCCCTTCACGATCACTGGCAGTGGTACTGATGATAATGATAACGGTTCATTTCTCGGGGATAGCTAAGGCATGCGATATGTATGATCATGATGTCCCATTATTGTACTGTATTGTATTGTATAGACTTTTGCGTACAATAAATAATGTCGCATTTTAGTCAGAGAATGCAAATGACCAAACGTTAATGTGCTAGGGATGAAAAAATGAGCAAGGTAAACATTGACATAAAATGGAATCATATGAGCCGCATCTGAACTACTACGTAAGATGGCTAAACCTAGCTGAGTGAAGATAAAGGACGTTGACAAAATTGTCAATAGGATCTTAAAATTTAAAAGATGGACCTCCCGAAGAAGCGCTTGGCTGGAGGGGGGTAAGAGCGCACTACTAGTTAAGGTTAAACAGGTTTACATCCGTTGTAATTGGATATCGTTCTGGAAACTCCAGTCATCTTAAGCAACATATTGAGCAGGGTTTAAAAAACTGATGGATATCAAGCTGAAGGTGAAAAAGGTCCCGGACAGGTATATGGAACTCTCCATTTTGTTGTAAACAACAATAACATGAAATTGTTTGAATGAATTCTGATATAACGCAGGGCAAGGAGAGTGTGGGAAAGAACGAGATGAATGGGTGCGTGTGAGCAATGAGACCAGTAATTTGTTGACCACAGTGGTACTAGTGGGTGGGACTGCCCGTGGGCTGGACACCCCAGTCAAAAAAAAAACACTTTTAGGGTTGAGCGCAGGAGCAGGAGGAGGAGTAAAAAGTAGCAAAGGAATTTATGAGAGGCTATCTAAGGAAAGATGACCGCGACTGAGTAGGTTCCCAGGAGAACCATACGGGAATAAAAGAAAATTGAGTGTAACTGGGTGCAAAAATTTATGTAAACATTCATATTAATTACAAATATCTGTGTGCACTAAGGTGTAATTCCAAGCAAAATAAGCTATTTACAATGAGGCAGTTAAGACAATCAGACAGGGCACAAGAATGCTGACACGCATCTCGTAGAGAAGAGAGCAAGTGGAGGATGCAAACAGAGAGGTGTTTTGCCGATGGACAAGGGAAATCATCGAAGAATAATGCCCGCGGTCAGCTTTCATGAAGTACTAACCAAACTTATTCTCCTTTGATCTTCATAGTGAAATCTATCCTTTCTGCTCTAAATGGGTACAACCGTCAATTCACACCATCCCTTAGGCATTCGCTGTCTTTCCCAAATCGACATCAGGAGTTTTGTTATCTCTATTGCTAAAACAGTAAGAGGAGTCTTTCCATGCGGTTCAGAAACCTGACTGTTGAGAGCAGAAAATAAATATACGAGGACTTCAGCTTCTTGAACGCCGTTGTCTCTGTGTTGTTAGTGAAATATGCTGCACGAATTTTTCAGTAACTCAGGTTTAGCGTATTGTACTGGGCATCTATATTCAGCAGTTGGGGAGGTACTGAGTATGAATGGATTTAGATTGAGAAGTATTTTACGCATGCCTACAGAATGGCTCTCTCTTTGTACGCTTTTGCCGTAGCCAGCTAATGGTTGGAGTTACCCAGGCTAAAACGTGAAAAAGGTATGAGACCCTAACCAGTTGATTAGCTCGTGCAGGTGTAGTTTGTCTATCAGGATGGGATCCACGTGCTACCTCGCAAACGATAGTTGGAGGCGGTAAGTAATATGGCTTGATGCCTGAGTCAATGGTGTTGTCGCATTCGAAGTCTGTCTTTTTCTGTATAGTTCTTTAAATTGTTATTTCGAAGTTGGTCTTTCAATATGTATCCTCAGTTTTCTCTTTGAATAACTAGTGCTTTCAGGTAGAAACCTTAATTTCTTTTGTAACGGGGATTGTTCAACTTAGGCTTGGTTACCCAGTGAAGTGTGGTGACTTCTTCCACTGTCTAGAGACTCCAAAAATTTCTTACGTCCGCCTGATGGATGCGTTTTGGTTGATATGCTGTTTCTCCGGCTTTGTTCGTTGGAAAGGCTTCTCCGGAATCTGAGTAGCTGTTTAGATTCTTTGAGACTTTGATCTATCAGCCGTGAATGGAACTTCAGTTTACAAAAGTCTTCCCATATAGTTCTTTGGATTGCGGAAACAGTCTAACAGTGGAACCTACTCAAGGTGCAGTCTCGTTGTGATGAGTTTGCTCTTCTGATCCGCATCCATTAGGATAACCACGATATGCAAGATGAAATAAACCTTGAATCAGTAGTTTCAGCCTCCTCGGAGTTCCAGGCCAATCATATTGTTTCTTCAAATTATTCTCAACTTCAGCATTTACTAGTACACTAGTAACCCAGTTGAGGATGTGGAAAATTAAACCAGAACAAAATGTACTTATAACTAGCACGATATCAGAATGAAATAACCCGTATATAATTGCCTTCCTCTACATTTGGCAATCCCAGTCGGTGACCAGAATACAACGAATTATATGCGCATTCTTGGTGGAAAATGGATGGAATAGAATGCGGTAACGCTGTGATACATTTCTCATGTGGTTGCTTCTTCGTTGGATCTCTGATTTCAGACGAGACCGCGGAATGGAGCTGGTAGTTACCACTCTGTTGTCGCTGATAACTTGTTTCGACCTCCGTTAAAATGGAAGTATTACTCTAGGCGTCACATGCGAACTAATCGCCGAGTTACCTTTCTTCTCAGTGACCTTTGGGGAACTCGCAATGCCAATTTGTTGATGTCAAGGGTTGCAGTTTCCAATTACGCTACTGATGAGTTGCCTTAGTTGCTATCCATTGTTCCATGTATCTCTGCCTGAGGCAAGAATAGTGGATTTCAGGCAGATAGGTTTTCAAAAACGGCTGAAGGAAAGCGTCCGGAAACGGTCTGACATTTTGGCCCATCGATAACACCTAAAATGCCCCGTTTCTAGGTTGATGTTGGCGGAATGCTGATTATTGGAAATCGTTCACCTGTTGAGAAGTTATTTTTCGGTGTCAGCCATCTCAAAATGGGATTTGGACACAAAATCGCTGCCTCTCGAAAGTTTTGTTGTTTGGTGGTCTCAGTAACGATGACCCTCGATTTCCATTTTTAATTCTGTACTCGAAGGTAAAACATGTATTTATAGATATAACATGGTTTAGACAATTCCGTGTCAAAACTATTTCCTCTTTTAATACTGATTTGTCAATGTTTTTCATGAATACTTTGCCATTTGATTTTAGAACCGTCTTCTTGACATCAGTTTGGGGTTTTCAGCCGGGGTAAGTTAACATACCAAATCGACTGCACCATTGTTGTGAGTTTCCTGGGCATCCTGATTTTTTGGCTTCCGAATGTGAATATGGCCGTCAATATATGTTCAAACAAGTTTACGTAAACAACCAAAGTCACCCACGTTTAACTGGTCTTATAGTAGTTTGCAAACAATCACAACGAAAGAAACTTGTAAATAAATTTATGATTTGTTTTTTTTATCTCGCAAGCACTAGAGCCCTGAGGAAATGCTCGAATACATCATAATCGGCGGCACTGGATTGAAAACAAGTTTGGTGCCGACTAAACAATAAAATAAAATTATAAATGGAACGGGCAAACCAGGAAAAAAGCGATGAACAATAGGAGCATTTTTGTGTTTCCATCCAGACAAAGCATTCCGTGTTACATCCTTCTTGACGAAATTGAGAAGGAAGGTGAACCAACCTTGCCGCACTCCACTGGTAACGGTGAACGCAGCTAAAGTTTACTGTGGAGCCTAACTATCCCGGAAATGGTATGGCACAATTTTTTGAGGGCTGACGCATACTTCTTGGGTACTTCATTCCTCTGCAGACATCGCCATATTGCATGCTGTCGACGAAGTTAAAGAATGTGTAAATGTCGCAGTAGACAATGATCTTTGACCTTTAGAAAGCAAAATGCTGTTCTGGCAGCTGCCGGAGAGTGATGGTTTGATCGACGAAACCCAGTCTGCTGCGGGCGCGCTTGCACTTCACGTGTGTTAAACAAACTTGAGAGTATGGACGCTATTGAGATTGGGTCAATATCCCTGTGATTATCGTGGTCGTTGCTCGAGCTCTTCATAAAGATGATGACAGCAATAGATCCCCTTTATGAATAGAGGACTTGCTTGGAATTCTGGGCGTTTCGCAATAAAACCTGAAGTTCTCTGGGCAATCTAATTCCTCCACTCTTAAACAGAACTGCTGCAGGGCTTTCGGAGCTCGTCGCATTATAACTTCCTAAGGTCTGGATTTCCTTGCGGAATTGCGCCTGAGTAGGTGGATCTGTCGAATCGGACCACCGGACTTATGCCAGAATAGGTGTGAGAGTGTCTGATGTTCGGGGCCCCAGGTAAACTGCTCCAAAATGGTCTGCCCAGTGTTAATCATGGATAGGTGAACCACCGTTTGCTGTCGATAACTGGGATGCGGCGAAGCAGCTTTCGGGAATTTCCCATAACAGCAGCATGTTTCACTTCCATTGTACAATGAGGCCATCAGATCTCGCGATTTCTGCATAAGCTTGAACCGAGTTCACGTTTCTTTACGAGCCGCGCTTCATTATGCTAACGTTTGGGGATAGACAGGCCTGCTTCAGTAAGGTGCAGAGACTGGTTGGAAATTCAAGGTGTCAGGACACGACGAGTCAGTCCACAACTCACTAATCCAGCAGAATGTACGACACTGGATAGGTAGCTAATGCTGGTTGATGTTATTAGTTGGTGGTAATTCTAGCTCTTCAGGTGGCGCACTTCGAGGATTCGATGGACAAGTCGGATCAGGAAGCGTATTACAATCTAGCTGCAGATATATCGTACCTTTTAAGCTTCCACCGAAGCACGTGGATTTCTTGGTGGATGGTCGGATTTGAGCGATTCCTCTAGTGCTGCCGGCTATCTTGGGAACGGTCCGACCATTTGTAGTTGATCGCGATTTGGTCGTCTTGGGTTCATTGTTGCCTCGAGGAGAGTAGACTCCAGTTGGCCTACCAGCGCCTGGACCTTCTGATGGTCGGAACACAGAGCTGACAACCGTTTCTCGTTTTCCGAGTGACAGGAATCTATCCCGAAAGAGCTTCCAGAAAGTTATTCGTTCGAGTACAACTGAACTACCTTAGCATACATATTTCCTCCTAAACCTTCGATGCCAGCCCTTTTTTGTGCATTAGAGGTCGTGCAGCATTTGAAATAAAGTGCCCTTGATTGCATTTGTGTTCATCAGAACGTCCACCGTTTACTTTTTGCGAGCTTCCAAGTTTGAGTGCACATAGCCGGGTGTCATTTAGAATCCAGTCACTCACTGCAGTCTCAGCCCTCTCACTGAGAGCCGCACCAGCCTACCATGGCCAGAAGCTGCAAATTGAGGTTTCTTATAAGGGCCCATGTGAAACTTTATTGAAAGATTCAACGGGGATGCTAATCAAACGACAGAGCTGGAGTGTTGAATGCAAGTCTCTTGCACGCAAAACGCATCAATGACCGGGATCTGCAGTGTGCGAGCTAGGCGTGCCTGTTGTACTATGCGCTTCAGTATTTGCACATCAAAAGCGACTGGTTTTTCGTCTATACATTCGATTATTTTGAGCTGATTAAGCTATTCCGTATCCACGTTGAATTCGTCACTGCGATCCATCGTCGGAAATGTCGTACCGGTCTTTCTTTTTAGTTTGTTATTCGAAATGATTGCAGAAATGATCTTGTTCTCAGACAGGAGTGGTGACCTTGGTATTTGATCCCACAGTAAAATGTCTGAGCTAAAATATGCGGACTTTGCTGTCCTTTTACACAAAGACCAAGATGGGATGAAGATCCAATTCTGCAACCACCGTGCTGTAGCTGGTCTAAGATGCGTTTTTACCTTGGTAGTGTTTTGGTAGGTCTGGGTCGACTCGAAGCCGCGCACCACCACTGCAGGATGAATTGTGTATTTTCTGCAGGCCGGCAGATCTCATCAGGTGATCGTATAAGGAATAAGGCTTTGCTACGTTTATAGAAGACTTTCTTGGCTTTCACTACTCTGTGGCTTTATCCGTATATCGACCACTGGCCGATTTTGCGCTGCGGCATTAAGGTCGATGCTACTGTGCGGCTCAAATGTGGCTGTTGCAGTCGAAAGGCATGCGAAGATCTTCGGTGTTTGATTAAAATCTCCTTCGTGTTATCACTAGAAATGATAGGAGAATATTGTTTGCAACCCTCTGGTTGGGTGTAATGTATTTGGCTCTTTGACTTAGCCTTTGGAGACAGGGTTGGGGTTCAACAAGTTAAAGTTCTTGGTATATATGTTTCGCATGCCCGAAGAAGCGCTTCCTTTGTGTTTTCTTTTCTCCGAGGTAAGCAGTGATTTTAACGTGGGTCGACACGGTTTTTATGAGACTGCTAAAAGATATGAAAATCTTTTTTCCGTTAACTCTCTGTAATAGATCGGGTTAAATTCTCTGATGGAGGCCCACGGAAACCTCCCGTTGGATGGTTGAAGTCACTGGGTTATTTTGCCAACCGTCACAGTCAGTGACGTTCCTGAGTCCGAAGTGAACGTTCGAGAAATTATATCCACTGAGAAGCCGGTCGGCTAATTAGATAACTAAGTATTATTCGAAATACCAGATTCACAGTCAACGTTCCCTACTTCTATCGTTCGATTTTGGATTCTGGTTAATTGGTGAGCGCACACAATGATGAAGGACTCAAACGAAACGGATGTAAATTATTAGGTGTTAATTGTATGAATTCAGTGATTGGTTGAGGATTGATCTTGTACGATTTATTGACCCCAAAGACATTTTTTTTATCTATTTGGCTGTTTGACTCATTTGTCTCTCTGTTGCTGTCTTCATCATCATGTTTACATTAGTATCTCGTCTCCCTCACTTTTCATGGTTTACATATTCATGCAGGTGATGCTTGCAGCCTCATTCTGGTCTCTGTTGGATCCAGCAATTGAGATATCTAGAAATGAGCTTCGCATGGGTTACTTGTCGGTTTTCCCAGCTGCAGTGGGTCTAATTATTGGTGCAACATTTGTCGGTCTTGTATCTCGTTTTCTACCTACAACGGTACGTGTTCCTCTTTATTTTCGTTTTTTTGTTTTGAACTGAACGACCTCATCATTGTCAGCCTGCGCTATCAAAACGTGTTTAGGTGATGCCTATGCAGATGTGTTCAAATCTAGGTCAGTGACTTTTTCGGAATTGGATTTCCTTACCAATTAGCAAGGTCTAAGAACGTTATGATGAAATTGTAATCGCAAAAGGCGCGTTATTTCCCCATGAATTGGAACGTTGTTTTGTCCTTTTGACTCGATCCATTCGGAGATTCAGTTCAATTTTCATTCATCTTAGAGGAAGTTATGTTGCCTCCTTTTATATTAAGATAGTCTGACAGTGGAATCTAATCACGTTAGACTTTATCTGTTGGTTATGATGGAAGAGTTTCCAGTGACGAATACACGTCCTTACGATAAAAGTTTACTTAGTTCCCTGACCAGTTTGTTCGGTGGTGTCTGTGCCTCCACTTCCGCGACCTTTGTCGGTTCCTTTACAATAGAAGCTACTAACAAAGATTAGAGTAGTTAAATTCAAAATTCCTCCAGACCCCTGCTGACTTTCGAATCCCTGAGCACAGCTGTCGACGGGCGTCTCAAGCGCCGGGTCGGCCAATCGTCCTGAATGACCTTCGAAGTGCTCCAAAACAGTTTCTGCTGGGGGAGTCCCGCATATTGCCTTTCCGGGACGGAGGTTTTCAACAAAGGTTGATTGGTTTTGGTAATCACTCTGTAAAAGATGGATAGACCTTGATTTCAAACCAACCTTGGGAGTTGCATGAAGTATTTGACTATTTGTTCACTGGAATTTGTAGCAGAAGGGTTAAATAGGTCTCCAGGATGTCTTTGATCATTCGAAGGGCCTGTGAACTGAGTGATCAGTCACCGGTCTCCGGTGGGCCACGTGACCCACAGGTCGTCTCGCTCTCTTGCGAGTTATACCAACCGATCAAAAGCTTAAGGTAATGTCCTCTAAGTCATAATCTTACTTCGATTTGGATAACTGGGTAATATCTCTTCCGCAGAGGAATCGTGAGTCTCGATGGTTAGCCGGTGATGCGGGTTGGAAGACAAAATAGTTATCATCCATGGTGGACTCTCCACATTGTTTTTTTTATTTCCTCCTTCTCACTCATTGTTTTCATCCTGATGGCATATAGTCTGTACTAAGATTTGGTATATATATATATATATATATATATATATCGACATCTCGAAGAAAGTGCAACGCAAGCCCATTCTGCAGGCATAATACGGTACTCCTCTGAAACGTACTCTCGAGGGCGCTGGAAACCTTCTGTGTGGACGATGGTCGTAGTTTTAACTGATTTCGCTACTGAACTCCCGCAGAATTTAACATACATTCAAAATGAAATGGTCAACGGCTCATGAACCTTCAAGCGAACATAAACCACTATTTAGTCTCGCGCTCTTGGATAAGCCTGTACAAAAATCATAATTCACCCAAAAATTTCATACTTCATTGGAAACCTTAATAACCAGTTAGTGGATCGTAAATTTTGAAGGGTTTAAAACGCTGTAATGGGCATTGCTTGTAACAAAAGGACGTTTGGTTGTCACGGTTAACCTGGCAAGTTTACAACCCTGGGCGTCCAGGACTTCCGCCGTCGCTGCTGTGTTGTTTGGTTTAGTCATTAGCTTCTACAAGTTGGCCCATTACAAGTGCCGTTTTAGCTTGCTATCTAAGAGTTGACAGGTCTACTCAGTCCATTCGCGAGGTCACGCGAATCTCATACCATCGCAGTTGAACTCACCAGCGAGTGTCGGAAAGAGAATTTCGAATGAGACACGTCGTCCTAACACTAGGACAATGAACTGGTTATTTCCGCCAGAATTTGAATTCAGAGGTTTGTAACGTTATACCGTTGACTTTTTCCTATTTAACGTTAGGTAGTACCCAACTACAGCCAAATCATCGCCGAATTAGGGGTTGTATTCTAGATGCTCTATGCACCCGTACACGAGTGTCCTGGAACGCAACATTTCCATTCTGACTACTGATAACGATGAAAGTAATCACTATGAATCTCACTAGAATCTCATTTGGATTGGTAGGAGCGTGATTAGATAGAAGCGCAAGACTGGTTTCGCGGTTATTGCCGCTCTTCAGGCATACGTACCCAGTATTCTTCTGTCAACCACCCCTATACTAGTGGACTCCTTTCTTAGTTCCTCATTAGAATTTTGTTCATCCATCCTTATGCGAAACATACTAATGGGAAGAAAAATCAATACTTTCGGGCCTTGCGTCCCCTTTCTGAAGGTTAACCTTGCCTGGGCGACGAAAATTCTCCGACGAATCACCATGTTATTCTTAAATGGACCTATCATCCATTCACGCTCCTAACGATTCAAATGAGATTCTAGTGCGAAACCAAGAAAGGAGTCCACTAGTATAGGAATGGTTGGACAGAAGAATACCGGGTACGCATACCTGAAGAGAGGCAATAACCGCGAGAGCTGTGCTTCCGGAAAAATTTTGTACATCCACTCCTATGCGAAATATACTGCTGAGAAAGACAACCACTGTGAACTCCGTGCAAACAGTGCTAGCTTCACTGCGAACCTTTGCGCCGCTTTTTCGGCGGTTTAAACGTCTAGGCGCTGTGTACCATGGCCTAAAGATTCTAGTCGCACGCGTGACCTTTAGCAGCACAGTTTACAAGTTACTCTTTGTTACCGATCAGTGGAACTCAGTTCCTAAATTGCGAAAAATGCCCCCGGCAAATGAGAACACTATATGGATACTGGTGATAATAAAATAGGATGCAATTACCAATGCATCCCCTTCTGCTGCCACCGGTAGATCCTTTGATTTTATTTCTAGTGCTATAGGCATCACCAATCTCACCTGAATGTTTCGCCTTCACACTTTTGCAACGCTGTGTTGTTCCGCCAATATTCTGAAATAATTTCAGGTATCTTGTTTCGCGATTTCTGAGGCCATTTACCTATTACCCGGGCTTTCCGGTCCTCCTCCTATCGGCGTAAGGCTTCAATTATTCGACTAAGAATAAATGGGTGGCGCCTGTTTTGCAGGTTGTCCGACTTACATTTTTTTGTCAAAAAGACTAAATTTACTAGCGGCCGTTTCCCATAGTCCCATTGTTTTACCTAATTGAATTCTGGTCGGACTGATTTTTTGACATTCTTTAGTCACGGCTTGTGCACTAAGATCTGGGGAGCATTCTAGCTAAGAGAATATACGACGGTACATGGTATCGCTCGTGATTGCAAACCGCTGACAGATAATAATGGAATTTGTCCGAGGGAAAGGTTTTTCGAAAGGCATGAGGATCATGGATCAGACAGGCCATTAACGTCCTTCAAGAAGGATAGAAAAGTGTTACTACTGTGGTTAACAAAACGCCTAAGATCACTCTGGACGAGGAAGCAGTCTTCTAAAGAGTGTTTTGAATGGTTGATTGTACCAATTTACAGGGAAGGTGATTAGTCTTTGTGTGAAAATCACAGAAATTAGTTCGGTAAACGTCGCATTCAAACTGCTTTGGGATATTATCCTTTAGAGACTACCTAGTGCTCAAGAAAGACGCATGTATAAGAATCAAGTCGGTTTCCGACTCAATCGCGACTGTATTCACCAAATCTTCCTCGTGCGACAAATCTTAGAAAGTCGGCACACCTTCGGCAAATCCGCCTTTTCTGATCCGAACACGGTGTTCGATCCAGCCGGTAGTACAATTCTGCAACGTTACCTCTTATTCAGAAGTTTGCCAGATAAATTCGATTCACCCATCCAATCTCTGTACACAAACAGCCGAAGCCCAGTTCGTCTTTGCCACGATCTTTTACCCGGGTTCACGTGGAGAAGTGATGTTCATCAAGGCTTCTCCCTTTCATTTTTTCAACTTAGTAACTGAGATGTTTATGGAAGTAACCGTGCTCTCACGTGAGAATAGTGGCATTGATATTTGCTCAGACAGGAAACTTTCTGACCTAGACTATGCATACGTCATTTTTCTTCTGGATGAAGGCTCACGTAAATCACAACGAGGTTGGATCTTGACGTGGTGTGACGGCTTGTGTGATCCCATGACTCAACCAGCTATACAGGATGACTTATCTCAAACCGAAGGTCTAATTGTGTCAATAGGTAGAGGCCTGGCGAAGTAGTTTCCTGGTCCTCCATGTCGGGAGTCGATCTGAGTTAGCAGCTCAGTCGTTAAAACGAGTGGAAGAATAATTGATCCAAGTAGATGGGCTCCCGCTCAGCTATACCCCGCTTCCTTGCGGTCAGGTTCTTGTCAGAACCAAAGGC
>LUCM01007251.1:96437-136842 GCA_008360955.1 Fasciolopsis buskii | reverse complement strand
TATGTCGTTGAGTGAGAAGGCTGAAGCAGCCCTTATAATCTGGATTCGCAGTCGCTTGTGTGATGTGAGTTTGCAGGGATCATCTGGGCGTCCGGGAGGATAGCAGTTTTAAGCGCAGTTTTTTGTCAACTCGGCATACGCTCCAACAGACTGCAGCACTGATATAGAGAAAGACGAGTTTTACGATGACCTCGTCACCCTTGTTTGGAAGAGTCAGAGCAATCTTATCGCAGTAAGCTACCGCTGGCACGTTTCTGTCCAGAACTGTCTATCGTACTGGACCACGTGCATCGAATCGGACCATGCGTTAGTTTTAATGCAATTTTTGCTCGAGCTTATTGGATTTGGTAGCAGATTTCGCCTGTGATTCTCGATGTAGCGTTCGTCAAAGAAACTGGATCTCACAAGGGTCGCTGGGTCTAATGGATCAAAGAAACGCTATCTGCTAACTGCAAGGAAGTGAGTAAGATGTGTCGACAGTTGCAACGTCAGTTGACGGTAAACCTTAAGAATGGCCGTGAAAACTGGTGGGTTGAGGTGGCCGAACAGATGGAGGAAGCGGCCGCCTCAGTAATACTAAAGATCTGTTTAAGCCCATATGTGACGCCGGCGGGCGGGCGAACTTGGTAGTGAAGTCGTGTGCGACCAGGAATGGAGAGGTCATCCATGATGGACAACAAACGCTGGGAGCGTTGGGCCGAGCACTTCAAGGATCAGTTTAGCTGGACACAAGCTAACGTATTTAGTCCAACATCTGCAGCTTGCAAAATCCTTGGGAGGTGTCTGTCGACCATCAAACGGGATTGACTAAGTCGAATATCCGACTACTGAAGAGGGGCAAAGCACCCGATCCCGACAAACTCCCTGCATTTCTTTTTCAAACGGTATGAAAACGGTCTTGAAATCACTTACCTCATTGTTTCATGGTATTCGAATCGAGTAACTTATTCCGTTATCGTGGGGTGAGTCATTGATTGCACTCATCGTCAAGGTTACATGGAATCACTGTAGCAATCATCGGGGGATTAGTTTAATCCCGATAGTCACAAAGGTAATAGCATCCATAATGCTGCGCCATTTGACACCGATTCGCGAGAGTAATATTCACGAACAGCAGGCCGGATTTCGGCCAGGTCGAGGTTGCATCGATCAGATGTTTCGTTTTCAGCAGCTACTAGCAAGGCGCCACGCGCGCCGGTGCCCTATGATCGTAGTCTTTCTCGACTTGAAAGGCGCGTTCGACTCAGTGGATCGAATAGCACTACTCAGTGCTTTCCACCGGGAGCGTATGCCAAAGAAGTTCCTCAACCTGTTGCCAGCATTGTACTCACATACCTATGATCGCGTTAGGGTATACGGCGAACCATCAAGTTCATTCGAAACGACTAGTGGCGTTCGACAAGGGTGTCTCATCTCTCCGTTCCCGTTCAACTTCATCATCGACGAGGTGATGGAAGATGATTTTCGAGGCCTTCTGAATGTAGGAGTCCAACTGGGAAATTGAGGGAAGCTGTGTGACCTAGATTACGCAGATGACGTTGTGTGCCTGTTCGAGTCTGCGGACCATGCACAGCGGGCACTAGATAGATTCTCGAGGTCGGTTGCTCGATTCGGCATGTGCTTTGCACCTTCACAGTGCAAAGTACTGTTATGGGACTGGACGAATGCAGTGCCGAACTTGGTGCTGAGTGGAGAGGAAATAACAATGGTGGACCGTTTCACCTATCTTGGGAGCTGCGTGTCCAACGATGGTAGCTCGGCAATGGAGGTAAACACGCCTATATCAAAGGCTCGTGCAGCTTACGCTGGATTGAAGCACTTGTGGCGTCGGCCTGATATTTCACTGAAGTGGAAAAGTTGTGTGTAGTGTGCCGCAGTGTGCTCAGTTCTCTTGAATGCTTCCGAGACATGGAGTATGCGTGTGGGCGATGTTCGTCGGTTGGAGGTTTTCAATGACCGATGTCTCTCTAGGACTGGATTGAGTGACCGCGTGAGTATTGTAGAGATCACGAATCTGGTACTTGGTGCCACTTCTGAGAATAGCTTATTTCAGCGTATGAAACTTAGTAGACTACGCTGGTTGGTGTTGGATCACGTGTTGCACATGACGACCACTCGTCTACCATACCGTGCCCTATTTTGTGTTCCTCCCAGGGGGTGGAAGAAGTCGTGTGGAGATCAGTAGACGTCGTGGCAACGTGGGATGAGAAAATGTACAGCGAAGTTAGGTAGAGTAGGTGTCTCACGTCTTCGTGGTTAGGGTTCGAAAGAGTCGTCAGCTAGTTGACTGGAGACACTGAAGGATATAGCGATGACCCGTGAACAGTGGCGATCGTGTTGTCATTTTCTATCGAATCGGAATGATTGAAAGAGTGCGTTTGTACACTTAAATTGTGTTCTTTTTTTTGGCTGCAGCCTGTGTATATCCACTCCCTTTTACCCTTGATTTAATACTCTTTTTGTAGAAAAATGTAAACTTGAGGAACAGGCAGTCTTCAGGGAGGCTTGCCTTGCTGTTTAGGGCTGAATAATGAGGTATTTATCGACTGCCTTCGCAACTGTGTAGTTATGCATTTCGACTGTGATATGCTGCTGCCGAATTTGATTGTCCCTCAGCTAAGTGCTGTTTTTACAGGGGAATATGATTTCCATATGTGTTTAGGGACATGGTGCAATGGCCTCTTTTTTGGCAGATCCCGTTTCCCGCATCAAAATTTTGTATGTGGATTTGGAAAGTTTTATAGAATGAACGACTTCTGAGTGAAAAATTACTTTTCCGGCGGTGCTGCTACTCTTAAATAGTATCCAGCTATACCTTGAGTCTCATCGTGGTCGAAGGCATTACTGTTTCTGTAAATTTGTGTCAGCTGTTTTTTTGAGGAACGATGAAGTTTTCGTGCCTGTTGCGTTCCTCGGACCCGAAGTGAAGCACAACCGGCTTATTGATTCCCTTCATGAGACACAGATAATAGTAAATGTTCTCCAATTTTACATCACGTTCGGATGTGGTCGATGCTTCTGAGTCGAATCCAGATTATATGCATTTATTGCTTGTTCTGTTTGTGTTCGTTGCGTGATGCGTTAGGCATTGTTTCATCAAACTATTCAGTGAGTTGATTTTGTGTCATTTGCAAGAATCTATTCATTTGGTTGAACACGATACTGCTTTTATTTTAATTTCGTGTGATCACCGTCGCTACTGAATAGTTCCCAGCTTAGATCGAACTAAAGGTACAGAACGAAATCGGCCTATACCATTCTAGTTTATATGTTTAAGTCCATTCGTCCACTAAACGACACAGTAAAACACAACGATGATGGCAGTATGAGCAAAAATCAACGTATTTTCTGGTCACTGTTTAATTGGCTAGGTCGCTGACAGGATTGTCCATTTTTACTGTCCAAAGCGTCTCACATTCCATGGTTTGAATGGTATTCCCTTTGAAAACGCGCAGTCCTTTCGTATCGGTCTGATTGAGAATTAGGGGGAAGGGTAGCTCGTGTATTTGGAATAAGCGAAACGATCAGTAGCAACAACTGGGTGAAGATACTAACTTGGCGATTTACGGTGAATTTCGTTGGAAATCGATCACATGCATAGAAATAGACACGAAATTGCAATAGACTCCTTACGATGCAGTAATAACACTGAAAAAATTCAAAGTAAACGTGGCCAGAATTCGAAAACCCGATGGCACTTTGTTGTAAAAGTAGGTGACGGTCAGTTCACACGAGATCGTGATCCAATTATTTACTCAGAAAATTTAATACCCAGGTTTTCTAGTGAAGAGTTTTCATTTCAATTCGAAACAGCAATCATCATTAAAGCCCTGGCAAATCGTAAACAGCTGAATTTTTTTCCGAAAACTGTTTTTTTTCAACATTTCACAGCTGTCGTGGCCTATGGTTCTGCCTAACCCATTTTACCTGGTCAAATCTGAAATTCTACTGAACTGTTATTGTGACGTTGAGTTGAGACATCGACGTATGAAATTTTGTCTCTTCATTGCTTGGGTATCTGGATACTCTGGTGCTTGCTTGTTGACAACTCAACGTAAAACCTACCGAAGTTGCGACCACACATATTAATTTTAACCGACCCTATTTTTCACACAATCCCACACCTTCCGTCGGCGGGAGTTTGTTCTGGAAAGTCCACGCAGAAGTCTACATGAAGTCCATTTAAATAAACTATGATGAACCCGTTGTTTCTGATTGCTTTTCGAAATTTGTACTGAATATATTATTTGATCAACTTTATCAATATCTGTTCCTTAGGAATATTCCGAAACGCGAAAGAATGGCATCTATATAATTAGCACAGACCTGTTCACAGAATAAATGTCATCAGGACCGGGGTTAAGGGGTAAGTCAACAAGAAAAAAAGAGGAAAGTAAAAGAATCATTATGTGAATTTCACCACACATGCTAGATCCTTCAGTCTTCAACCTCACATCATCGGCTGTCCAACGGGATCCTTGATTTCACTGTGGGTTCGATATTTCGCGGTTGCCTAAACCGGAGTAAAAGATTGACCTAGGAGACCCCAAGTGGACTGACCTACAAGGCACTAGAACATTTTGAGGGCCTCGTAACCCATTGGAATCCGATGACTGACTGTTCAGTCCATAAGCCCTTCGGATGATACCAGGCATATTGGGTTCCCAGTACACAAATTCCAGTGGGCACGGAATCGCTTGCCTCTGTGGTTGATTTACAATCAGGGTTTACCTGTCACACCAGAGTTCAATCAACTCTATGGAGAACGCCAGGCATTCGCCTTCATCCTCCCACTTTAGTAAGAACGCCACGAGGAGGCAGTGTGTAGGACTCCCTCAACAGATACTGTCTGTAATGCACGGTCGCTTGGAAGCATTTTAAGAAGCGTCTAGGGTGAGTAGCCAACTGGAACCCTGGAAGCATCCAACCCCGACCATAGTGAGGCATCTTGAGAAGCACTTGTCGGGGTACTAATGGACACGACCTAGCGTACCTCGACGATTTACGAAAACCTTATTACAATACATTTTTGCCTTTAAACATTGTCTGTATCGGCACTCACGCAATATCTGATAATTTATGTCTTCTGAGGTTACGAATGTTTCTCTCCTATTCCATGTCAACCTTACGATGGCATTATCATTCCGTCTTCGTTTAGTTAATCGTCCTTCATCCCAATAACTCTCTTCCACTGTTCCAATTACTAGGCACCACTTCGTGTATTCGTGAAGTAACCTGGTCAGAAAACTCGTTGAAGTAGTCATCTATGCTGAGAAGAGATAACCAACCCAGTGACATTAACACACACACTCAAAGGAACCAATTTTTGCTCTGTGCCATTCTTTGAAGAGGAATATTAATTTTAAAAAGTTATATTCTCACATTCGTTAGGTAATCGTACTTCGTGAGCAGTTTTCGGGATTTTCCTAATACTTTAAGCCATCGAACACGCATGCGTGTGTACCGTCAAACAGTATCCACCTGCGTGATATATTCTACCGAAGCGTCAAATAGGTTGATGAAGATGGAGTAAAAATGAGAAGGAAATTCGCATTTGGTTTCAACTCATAATGACCGTCCAACCGGTGTACTGTTCCTGCCCTGATTTTTGACGTCAGGACCTACCGAACATATGGTAGCACTGTGTGCTGGCGAAATTCACTTCGGTGTCATTTGAAACGGGAAAACTGCTACCTGTCATATTCTTGATTTTTGCGTTCCGCGTTAGAGAGTGTAACTTGTAAATGAAAAAGTTTCATTCTCGACTTCCGGCAACACGCTAAAAGCCTGAAGATCATTCATCATCTGTTTGAAAAAGTCCCCTATTGTTCTCCGTAATCCATGGCGCCAGTTTGAAGGTTGTCTTGGTCGGAAACTTATCGAGAAGGCGCCTCACACGAGAAAATATTGCATTCTCTGTTTTGACTATGTATCGTAATTGATACTATTATCTGGTAGTCTCGTACGGTTGTTCTCTCCCTTTTTCCCTACTCGTGCTTTGCTATCATAGCAGACGTAATCATGATTAGTTTCTCCAATTTTGACGAGATCGTTTGTTTACTCAGTGTAAATTTTTCTACCCTTTGGGTCCGATTTACTTGTGACCGGGGTCAAACAAAAAAATAACGACCAGTCCGCCATTTGATACAGATCACCTAGGTTGGAGTCGGATACGCGTAAAATCCGGGTGATGCGAACTGATATTTGTCTTCCTGTTTGTTTACCACTATGTATGGAAATTCCTCAAACATGGAACATCAGTTCATGTTCATTTCTTAATGCCGAAATTCCCTAATGACCACCAGGTTTTCAACCCCAATCCCATTGTACTTCTCAGCGCTGCAACGAAACTGTTGAGCTTAACTATGTATTCATGTTGGTGTGTAGATGTATATATATTTTAGAGGTTAGAAGGCGTACACTGAGTTATGACGTTATGACTCAGCAGATACCTTCTAACCTGTACACTGTGCAGCCCGAGCTGCAGATATTTTCACCCATACATATATATATATATATATATATAAAGTGAAAGTAAGCCTGGCGGTTCGTTGTTGTGATTCCCTTGCCTCCATCGTTAGCCACGAGTTGTGCATTCAGCCTAGCAAAATTTAATATCAGGTTCCAACACAATTCACCATGTCGTTCAGTGTTATGTCAGAAAGTAATCATTACTGCATTTATTGGGCTTTATATTTGTTTATGTTTTCCTGGTTCACTTTTTATCTCTTGTTGCTTCTCTCGGCACATCCTTTCAGGCTTAGTACATCACTATTTCTATCCAGTCTACAACTTATCAGTGAAATCTGTGCACAGCTATAAAATGTTTGAATTCCTTGAAAATTACCACTGAGCACATTGAGAAAACACAAGTTGGCGAACAAGCTCGTTTTCAGTGATTCGTACTCATGCCATTACATCACTATATATATCTTGACAAAATATTTTCACTATAGGAAGGATTGGATTAGTCATTTATAAGTATGGGTGGGAAGGGATTTGTGGTGTTAATTGTTTTGTTGTCTAGGGTTTGTATTGGGACGGGGGGTGGGCCAAGGGAGTTGAAGCGCAACCACAAATTGTTTTTGAGAACAAAGTGGAGGACTGTGAAGACGGATTGCGACAGCTTCCGCAGTGCTCAAGAGGCGACACTTTGCCAACCTGGATTGTTGACCTCTGACCTTATACAGAGTCCGGAAAGCTTGCGTCACATTCACGGTGTGGTTAGTCTGTGCTNGATGTGAAACCACTGCGCTATTAAGTGACTTAATTGTTCCAGTGCCTAACCATGCCGGGTGGTGCTCACGGATGCGTTCAGACAAGCGCCTGGTCGTGCGGCCGATGTACATTGTCCCACAGGAACATGTGAATGAATAGATACAAAACGAGGCTGCAGAATCAGGGACTTTGTCTTTCAACCATAATGACACTACGGGGCGGGATTTGAACAGGATACGAAACTTGGCTGCGTAGAATGTCTTATTGATAGCACTAGTCAGTCTTCGTCGTGCTATTTCTGCTAGCGTGTCACCTTTGAATGGCAGAGATATGTATACCGGCTTTCTCTCCACCGTCGCCCTCCTAGGAACTTCCTGTTCTGTCTCCAACATCTTGTCGATTAATCTAATTGGGAAACCATTTTCAGTGAATACTCTTCTGAGCGTCTGCAGTTCAGCTTCAAGAGTATCTTCTGTGCATATTCTTTTTGCCCTGGCAATCAAACATCTAATTAAGTTCCTCTTCACATTAAGAGGTACAAAGCTGTGGAAGTTGATGTATTGCCCATTCCATGTGGCTTTCCTGTGTACTGATCGCCGAATTGAGCCGTCTTCTCGACGACTTAGTCGTACATCTAAGAAAGCTATTTCACTGTTCAGCTCCATCTCTGTTGTGAATTTCAAATTTGCGTGAGCCGAGTTGAACACATTCAACAGTTGTTTAGTTTTAGTCGAGGGGTTGAGTACACAGAAGATGTCATCCACATAACGCTTGTATAAGTAGAGCGATTGTATTGACGACTCGAGTGGTCCACGTTCCAGCTTTGCCAAGAAAATGTCAGCTAGTAGCGGACCGAGTGGGGATCCCATCGCTACGCCGTCCTTTTGACGGTAAATTTGATTATTGAATTTAAATTGGACGTTGTAGGTACAAAAGAACAATAGTTGTTTCAAGTCTGCTATCGGAAGACTCGTCGCTAAGCCATTGCTCTCGATGTAGTCACAGAGGTATTCGATTGTTTGGTTTATGTCTGCTGGAAAAAGCACGCAGTCGGATGAACAACAAGGTTTGCGTAGCCTCGTAACCTTGGTATTTTCTATTCTAACTGCAGAATTAGTTGAGAGTTCATATTGCGAATTTTTCAACAATCACTAAGTTCATTCCCAGCTGCAGCCGGTTTTTCATAACACGCTGTACGCCAAGTACAGTCCCTATCGCATCCGAATCTACTCTCTCAAGTGAAACAAAGCTGTAAATGCGACATTTTTATTATCTACCAAGAGTCGATCACAAATATGGAACCAAATCAGATGACGGTGCCGTGCCCCCTTCTAATACAACAACCCTCTCGGGAAGTAATTCCAAATTTCACGCTATTCAGCGTTTCCCACCATGGGAACAAATGCTGTGACTTCGTGGCTGGTAAGACAAATTGTTCCAACACTGGTCATCCGTCCACATTTATTACTTTGAGAAGTCGGTTCTTATTATCCCTGTCTGCTTTTTATCATCACCCTAATTTGTTGGTCGGAGTCATAACACGTTGGCCGTGCGTAGCAAATTGTCCGCAATGTCTTTCATTATTGGAGAACTAAAATGCGGCTAGAACAATCCTGCACAGAGTATGTCCGGTCAAGCTTCGTCTTTGTCTCACTGACGGGATTAAAGTAGTTCCGGCTAGCTTGATTGGCTCATTTTTGCCGGATCATTCACAAGCACTTTAAATTTAGGATATTTGGTTGGTAGATGTCTTGAGGAATGCAGGATTGCTCCAAATGGGAAAAGTCTTCAACTTCGGCGGGATTCGAATCCACGCGCGGACTCAATCCACGCATTCTCCTACCGCGTGTACTGCACTAGTTGAGCTACACGGCCACGCCGAACGGTGCTCGGACATTTCGCTTAAGGATCAATGGCTACCCGCCCAAAATTGGGCGATCATGTACAGAAATGGTTTGATCACACGGCAGAGTATGTTAATTATTATCCCAGTTAGTTTCGTTGCGTCCGGCACGTCTTCTGAAAAAATGTCTTTACACGTGCTTCTAATTTTGCAATATTATCCTCTACTGAATGATTGATTGGTTTATCGTGTGGAATCACGGGAATTCACTGAACCAGTTTTCAAATCCATGTCCTCAGAAGTTTTCGAGTTTCTTTATTTGAGACTGCACTCTTTGTCTTTGCATGTCTGAACGCAGTCTATATATTAGAAGAGTCGTTTCACGAACCACCGTTCTCACTCATTTGCGTCCCCTCAGTTACCCAGTTGGGTAGTATCTGGCCCCGGAAACCTTGTTTGCATTCACAGAGGTATTTCTAGGTTCACCGAAAATCCATCACATCCTCGAGCACTGCCCCGGATTATCCATCGGCCGCTTATTCGTCGATGCTGATTCCATTAGGTTCTGGGTTAGCAAACAATTTGGTGACTACTCCATCTCGTCACACAGATAATTTTTTTGTAAACTGGCCGAAGCGCAGCAACGAACTCCAATGCTGAAACATAAATAGAAAGCGGATTTCATAACTGATTTGGAAAGCTGATCTAAGGGTAAAGAAGAAACCGACATCTCTTTTAGGAATACACACAACAGTATGCACATACTGACATCGTTCTTTTTCATACCGTTCTGTTCTGTTAACTTTCCAGTGGTTGGAACCGGTGTCGAAGTCATCAGAGGCGGATATGGAGCAGCTGAACCCAGCTGCTTCGCCGGACTCGCTTACAACCGGTGCGTACTGTTTTGTCTTTTTATGCAACGATCTCAGTGTTTCATCGAATGTGAGAAATAAGTAATTTATTTTCTTTCGCATTCGATTTTCTCCCATACAAGTGGTATGATATTTGACGATTAACAGTACTAATTTATTTGTGTGGTTATACGAGGAACTAGTGGCAGATTCGTATTAAGTGTTGGTATTGTCTAATGTGTCCCAACTCAGTCCGATGAGCACTAATGTCGTTATTCCCACCTGGATAAAATAGAAGCAAATAATGAAGGAATAGTTTATCATACAAAGAAGTTCGAAGGCCCTATCGTTAGCCAAGCAATGAACTCTTTCACTGACTTGTAACTAGAAAATGTATTTTATCGCTCCTGGGATATGGTCTATTTCATTCGGGTGTTGGAAAACTGCTGGCAGTAAGGGTGGATCATACGTTCCCCCATCAATAATGAGCTCCCTAGTATGTTGTCCCTAGTTTGGCCATGGGGCTACTCCAAGCTAGAATGTTGAACTATGATCATTTTGTTCTATTCCAACCTGGTACGTTTCATAGGACGTAGTACAGGCATACCGATCTATTTTTTGCCATTCGCAAATTTTTTATCCATACTCACTGATGACGGTTTTTTTCGCCTTCCTCCCCCATCCTTCCGTCTCATTTTACCTACCGACGGAAGTGGTCAACGATGAACTGCGTGGAGGAGATCGCAGCTCGCCCGATTTTGGTTTACGGTTGCGCAAACCGCCTCGTTCGCCCAGCACTACAGTCAATCTGCCTGTGACCAACCACAATCCGCGATATATGACACGTCGATTATGGTTACTAATGATTGCTGTCACAGTTCATAACATTCCAGAAGGTTTCGCGGTTGGCGTCGCTTTTGGTGGAATTGGAAAATACAAACGATACACATTCACAGACGCACGGTATGTTTGTTTTCAACTTTCTATTGTATTATTATTACTTCTCCACTTCACATGAACCATCTGTAACTTGAGTTGAAGTTGCAGTCTTCGTAAGGTTCTAGATCCGATTTTAATTTCAAACGAGTACAGTATTATCGAAATAATAGGGACAAACTTGCATGGCCACGATTTCATTCTTTTTGTGTCTCAATTTTGTCGACATTGGTAACTCAGTTCTAGCATAAAATCAATCAAATAAATTACGAAGACTTCACTTGAAGACACAATCGGTTTGCTTAAAGATGAAAGGGTATGCTTGTGAATGAGTGGACTGAGTACACTGTACGCCGTCTGTTTTTTGGAATCAAAGGGAACATCTCTCGTTATCAAAACCACTTTATGAAATCTGTATGTATTGCTGTTAATGGGCTAGTATGATCATTCTCAAAATTTCCTTTAGCAATTAGCTTCGGATAATCTAGCAGCATTCACCTGTCGAGTTGTTCCGGCTGCCAACTCCAGGATAACAACTATATCATGTGTGCTTTGCACAGATCTGTGCACGGATCATGTGCCATCGGATTCATGACGAAAGGCGAAGACGATGAGCAAGAAAGCGGAAAAAAAGAAATAATATGCAGAATTCGCACATGCCAGTTCTTCCATTTTCCATCTCCAAAACATCAGCTACCCATCGGAATCCATGGTTTATCTGTGGATTTGATGCTACCCGGTTGCCCAAACCGAAGTAGAGGGTTCAGTGAGGGGATCCGACCTTGAGCATTTGACCAAATGGGTTAGCCCATAGGACAGAAGGACGATCTGAGGTTCATGTAACTCATTAGAGATTTGTGATGGGTTCCTCAGTTCATACGCCCTTCAGATGAGCCCAGACAACCTGAGTGCCCAGTGAACCCACTATTGCCGGTGAGCATGCAGCAGTGTGGTTCGTACGCTGTCCGTGGTTGGTTTGGAATCAGGGTTTTGCCATTTCCCCTGGAGTTATGACCCAAGATCGGTCACCCTGGTTAAGGGTGCCGGGTATTCACCATCTTTTCACTTTTTTGTGAACATCACGAAAACAAAGTGCGTAGGGATTTCCTCAGCAGAGGTCCAAATGATGAATTTCCGTTCTGCATTCATAGAACTAACCATGCCATCATTCATTCCACGTGCAAATTACGGTGATGTTGAATCAATGGCGACTCGTTAATGAGCTGTTCAGATCGTGTTATTAGTTTGGTCTCAGTAACGAGGTAGATATCTGTGCACGGGTAGCACAATGGCTACAATTTAGGAATATTTTTTCTCATCGATAGAAGGTTGAAATTTTCTCATCATTGACTTACTCTGCTCTCCCTTATTCGGCACGGTGATGCATTTATGCTTCCTGTGGCATTTCCCCGGTTGTTAAAGAGCTAAACAGGTCCCCAAACTTGAGTTATGCACGCAAAATAAACCTGTATATGCACTGAAGCTGCTCTGGCCAAAGGTTGAAGTCACTCATGATCGCCTTACCGATGCGGATCGCCAAAAATTTGACAGCGATACTCACCACAGTTTTTTGTCGATCATTCGATTGGTCCACCAACCCTCTAGGTGACAAACTAACTGTTCCTCTCATTTGCAATTCTAGGATCGGATCAGTTATTCAGTCCGATGAAATCAACGAGTACAAACCTATTTGATACGTGTTCGGTATCCCTTTCAGCCAGTAGTTGTCTATTCTGATTAAAGTAGCTGATCCTGTATTTGGTGTTTGATTCTGTTTGCAAACGGCACCTTTGTCCACACCTGAAAACGATTCTGTCAGATGGTTTTTCTATCAGAGTCCTAGTTCTCCAGACACCGCGACCATACCCATGCACACCGGATTTCGAACACCAAGCAGAATCCTGCCCCAAGTTTTCCCACGGTAAATACTGACGAAGGCGATGTGTTTGTACTGTTTCGCTTGGCTTACGTATGTTTGCATTCACGGTATCCTCTTGAATTCATTTTCCAGTTACACCGCTGCGATCTCAGTTAGATTGTGCAAATATCACTCTAGGTGAATTTACATCAAGACCTGAGCCGTAAAATGATGATCACTAGTGTTCTAAATTATTCCCCTCTCATTCATCACGAGATCACAGCTGATTTAGGCAATAGAAAACTTGGCCCATTTTTCGTTTTCTAAAAAGAGCGCCCTAATCCGAGATCGAAGCGGAAACCTTCGCCACATGCTCGGCAAACACCGGAACCAATAAGTCATCACAAGTCAAACTTCGATGTGAGCCCTTTACATCTATTGTAGATCAATCTATCTCGGTACGACGTATGTTGTTATTTTAATGATTCATCAACTTTGTAAAAATTAACTTAATCAATGAGAACTCGAAGTCGATCACAGGCTATGGGTTGCTTTGCTCATCCACCATTATGTTCACCAGGACATCATTTCCCATCCTTCTGGACAGTGACACTGTTTATGTTGTGTATTCTTTGATATTTTGGAATTGCATCGAACGTTGTTTTCCCCTTATGGTTTTTTAAATAGCCTCTCTCGTGGCATGAACCCTTAACACATCAATAAAAGCAATGGAAACCAATCTGTACAGTTGTTGATCTGGTTCGTTAGTATTCATCAGCGATGTGCATCCACATTGCACTGACTAGGATTCGAACTTGGGTGGGCTGATCGGGATATGAATCGAACAAATTAGAAATTAAGCTATTCATACTGGCTATCAAGACTAATAACCTCTGGTTTCTCACATTTTTTCCGATCGTGATTTGACACTGTAAAGCGAACAAAAAATCTGCTGTCGAAATATGACCAATTGGTTCCTAACTTTTGGCGTCTTTCATTTTGCCTGTTCATTTTGTTATCATAGATCGGATTGTGTTAGGTCACCACTGGTTCTGTGTGCAACAATAGTAAGACCCTTGGTTTCTGTTTGTCTCGTTGGACTTAGATCTGTTTGGCCAGTTAATAGAAACCACGTCTCATTTTTTTCCCGCGGAAGAACTTACCCGGAAAATAAGTAATGGGGCCATCGTTCACTTTGCCAACCCTGGGGTCTTTCCGTCATCTCGAAATAAGGACACTCGCTGGAATGCTACCGAATCAGTGGACTCGAGTGGGACAACTAAGAAGGGGCAGAAAAACATTAGTGTAAAGAAATCTTGCTTATACTCTCGAATCTGTTTTTTTGTTCCGTTTTTGATGTCCGAAGATGTAGAGGACGGATTGAAAAAAGCGCACTCAACAATCAAGTTGTGGTTTCGTGCGTATGTATGAGTGTTTATTTGTCCATCTGATTTATGGTGGTCTTATCGGTCTGTTTTCGCCCCTCGTATCCGTCGTATCCATGTCAGGTGATTCTGACGCTTATACGGCACACGAGCGGCTCATCTACCGCAAAGCAAACACGTAAGCACACAACAGTACCTGCTTGCTGCCTGTCGTTTGTCATACGACGTGATTCGTAGTGAACAGGCTGATCTCTTGCCACCTAGCCGCATGCGTCTATCTGTAGCACGTATACAAATCACCCCCTTCGGGCCCTTCGGTTCTTCTGATCACTGACATCTGTCGGATGCGCACGTTTTCAATGCTAAGTGTTGCACGGTTTTCATTCCTTACTGCGGCCGCGGATGTGCACTACACACACTCAAAGTGTTTAACTCGATGGTGAGTGCGTGCCTGCGTGCGTGAATATTTATTTGTTTGTGTTCGTCCATCCATATGTTCATGCGTCATCCTAGGTCGTCGTACATCGCGAGTTGTACATGCCCATTGTATCACCCGGTTTTTGACAATTGTTCCACCCCTGGTCGATCGATATACGATAAATATACGGGATAACACGCTCCCTAATATTGATCGCTACCGCATGCCGCGGCTGTTTGCTGTCAAATTTGCACGTGTATCGTCGTAGACTAGTTTCCAAAGTGTGAACTTGTCGGTACCGCAAGTTTAGTTGACAACCCTTTGGGTAATGTTGCCATCGCGTTGATCATTATTATTGGCGCCCGGGTGATCTTTGAGACGCCACCAACAGAACTCAGACGCATATTTTACTATCCGCATGCGTATGTTTACCTAATTGCATGTCGCGAACACATGAATTTTCCATCGCTGTCTAGAATGTTCTTTGGACAATTTCCCTCCTGTTCCAACTTTCCTAACGTATATATATATGCAAATAGACAAGCGAATGTTGATCTTCACCACCAGAGACTTTACGGTCTGGATAATCTCCTACATCATGGGGCCCTGGGATGACTGAGTGCACTCGTAGCACGATTTCTGTCAAACTTTATCGGGCGTTCAAAGGTTTGAAACAAAAGTGAATGCTTGTCTTCATGCTTTGTTTCATCGCAGCAGTGAATGCAAGAGATTTGTTAATCTTTGATCACTGGTTATGTATTGCGTCCTCAAAAGATCTGTGCTCGGCCAAAATTGTTCTTCATTCAAGCCTACCGAAGAAGCACTCGAGCAAATGGAAGATAAGGCCTGTAAGGCTTGGTGACTTTGACTAAGTTCGCCTCAAACATGTACCCACTAATTTTTAGTTTCTAGAATCGTGAAAGTTTGTAAAACCATTTCATACTGTAGTGAGATTTTTTCGAACACACTGCAAATTGGATTACTTTTTGTCTTCACTCACTAAGCGTTCATCAAGTGACCACTTTTCATACTTTGTCTACAACTTATTTTGATGATGCACAAAACCCACTTGACCTGTTGAGACGTTGTACGGTTTTATGGCACTCCAAAATTCGGGCAAATGGTTGGCTGTTTCCTCTCCCCCTCGCCTTATGTAGTGGGCCCCTTTGTCGCCATGGGGCATGCTGCATGCATTGCGCTTATGCGTAAACCAAGTCTTCGAAAAGATAGAAATAGTGGTATGAGAACCGGTTCACGAGGTTATTCAACTTCCGTCGGGGTCTGCGGTTCCTGTACCAATACTGTATCGACAACGAAATTGCAGTTAATAGATATGAAAGGAGTGGAATTCGCGGACACACCAGAGGAATAACAAGGGATATCAGAGCCGATGGAGAGCAAAGATGATTTCTTATCACGAAAGCCAGTGAAATGCTGTCTGTCTGTGACTTAGTTGCTAATTAGCCTGCAAACGTTCGGGTTAAGATCGCTTGTAGTGAGCACGTTGAACAACACTGAATGATCCACACTGACGAAAGCCATCATCCCGACAGCATAGCCGAGTCTTTTGACTGGGCTAGGTATTTTATTGCATTGTTTGGACTTTTGTATACATAGATGTCGGCATTTCAGTCCAAAGGGATGCATTCGTCACCTCATCCGAATACAGAGTTGGAAAAAAATGTAGCGAAAAATAAAACATTTAAAATTCACGAAAGATTACGTAGGAAATCAGTCGTGGTTTTTTCTTCATTGGTGTGAATTCGAGCTGGGTAGGGAACAGTCGAGATGGTGTGGAGCGGAAGATAGAACGTGTCCTTATGTGAGAACGACATTTAGTAAGGTCGCTTTGTAAGGGATGGGACGGATCCAAAAAATATCTGATATGCAAATTTTTCACACGCGGATAGATGCATGTCACACAGTTTGGTGCATTGCATCAAATGTCGATTGTGAACAGCAGTAACGAAGCTCTTTCATATCGTCTTCAGAAGCCTCACTGGTAACCTACGATGACAGAAATCCCGCAGCCATTTTGAGCACGACTGATGTTACCGGCTATGAGACGACACTTCTTCGGTTGGTTTTTAGAGGCCTACCTTATCTTGATCGGCCTCCGTATATCGGGAATTTTCGCATTCCTCAGACGGTTATTAATTATTTCTGTCAATCGAAGCGAAGATATGTCAGCACATTCCATATGTCCAATAGACAATAACTCATCTATACTGGTAGCTTTGTTGGCACAAATGTTTTGCACCTGTTAGTACACCATGGTAGGTCCAATGATTGGTAGCTTAGTCGAAATTTTTGCTCACTCGGAAGAACTTTCGATTTTCCACCGTAATACTAAGCTCTGACTCATTAGTTATATAACTAGTGGATCAGCCATGAATTAGTAGTATTCCTGTTGCCTTTATGTCACATTTGGCGTGTGGCAAACGACCGATATTAATCAACACTGTTTTGGTTGGTCGCTAGTTGGCCAATCACGTGTCCGCGTCGTGCATTCAGACATACATTTGAATTATACGTGTCAGTGTCGATATCTCCCACCTATCCGGTGTTGGGAAAGTTTAAAAAGCAACTATTGAGCTGCGGCTGTAGGCCTTCCGAATTTTCACATCGCCACAATACAATGCCTAATTTATGTTTTCATTTGCGCGCGTTGTTTCGTTGAATTTGAAGTAAAATAGAAGATCAACGGCCCGTGCACCAACGAGCTCTAGCTGACCATTCAAACAAATTTCTGCCTCATGCATTAATTATTTCATTTTTCCGGCAACAGTATTAGCACTTTAAAGATTAACTATCCTTTTTTCCTCCACAAAATTCACCCTGCTCATTACGTTCTACTCGCATTTAAGATCGCATAGATAGCCACTGTGACCAGTGTCTGATAGATTGATTCCCATCGCGGCCGTTGTTCCGATCTGTCAGCTCTCTCTCTCTCTCCCTCTCTCTCTCTCTCTCGTACACACACACACACACACACCATCTTTCTAACTGACAGTGTTCTTCCTGAATAGCGTTCATTTATGGCAAGTCGCAAAGCAGAGCCATTGCATCTTGGTAATTTATAGATCGTCTGGGTTATCATTTTCAGATTATTTTCTACGTCCATACATTGATCAGTCGAACCTACAAAGTAGTTATTTGCTGCTCCTCGACACAAACTTGATTTGTTTGCGAATGACATTTTTATTGATATCCCTTTCCTGTTTTTATCGTTTTCCCTGTTTCTAATTTGACAGGAATTTGGCCATCGGCATCGCTATTCAGAATTTTCCCGAAGGACTTTCTGTCAGTCTTCCACTGCGTGCTGCCGGATATAGCTTCTACAAAAGTTTATGGTGAGTGAATGAACCTTAGAAAATGGCGACCGTTACGTGACTCATTCCTGTTGCCACCTCCTAGGTTAAACCCATTCAGTCATCTTTGTCGGTCTGCCAAGTTGCCAATCGTCGCGACCCCATAGCCTGCCGCATGAAGATGTTCCTTTTATGATTCTCATAACAACGTCATGTCATCTTAGAGGGAATCATATTGTGAACTAAAATGTAGGGAGATACAATAAAAAGAGAGGGGGAAACAGCTATGGGGTCGAGATGAGGAGATTCGAGTTCGATGAGTACTACCATACTGAGATGAGCTTGTATCGGTAGGCTTATCTCGTATATCCTTCCCATTTCAACCACAATCGCCCATGCAATTCTTGTTCGTAGGATACTCTAACCCGGAGACTAACGAGTCACTTGCTCACTCCCTCACGTGACAACAACAACAATAACAACAACAACAACAACAACCAAGAGATCGTAAAACGAAACAACGCATTCTTCTTTTAATGCCGATATTGGAAAGACTGGCTTACCCTGTCAATGTTAATCCATTCCCTACGGCTGAATCGTCGCGTGTGCACCAAAATTCTGCGTTACCTTTCCCACTCGCATGTTTGCATGTGCGTCTGATATATGTCTCTCTTTGTCGCCTCCCTTTTCTTGTCCGATTCCTTATCCTTTTCCCCATCCCTAATCCCGCGGCACGTATTATAAGGAGGATGTTTGAGAGTTACAAGTGAATGTATGTTTTTAACTTGAAATACGGGGTTTGCAGACTCGGGACTACTGAGGACACATCTGAAGTCGTTTGCGCTTGACACAAGAATCTCTCTGACTTGCCGCTATTCCATCTTATCTCCTCCGCCTTCGTTCGTGTGTGTGTGTGTGTGTGTGTATGCATGTGTTTTGCCACGATCAATCGTTTGTCAAGCTATTTTATTACTCCATTTGCCTGAGTTTCTGTGAGGCACATGTGTCGATCAACACGACGCGGGATTTGGTTCAGTGTGGGATGCTTTATTGTCTTGTCTTTCTTCTTACTTTCTGCTGACCGCTCTTACTTCGTTTGTGCAAGTGATTTCATGTGCAACAATAATGATTGTTCTAAGTATTTTCTTAAATACTATTGTATTTCACCTCTTGAACGGAAATGAAAACAAGTTAACACGGAAATCCGTACATGCATGTTTTCTTTTATGAGATTTCCCGGGAATAGTCCTTTGTGCGTCTAGCCAACATGTTGGTTTGTCTCTACCGGCTGCATTTTTTAATGGTAAGCTAAGTATTCCTACTGCATGATGAATCGTTTCACAGGCGTAATCTAATCCCTAGTCCCAATCCGCAAATGAGTATAAACCCCATAACAAGTTCCCAACCTGTCATAGATTTTTATAACTCGGGCACTTTTGATTCCTTCATGAATCTCATTTTCTAACAGTTAGTGAACGAACTCATTCTAAATTAGCATACCGAATTTCACTAATTTTCGAATTGATATATCACGAAGAATGAGTAATCTAACCGCAACAAAAGTTTACGACCTATTGAATTGTCGGTCATGTATTACAGCCATTGTGCTTTGAGACCTTAGCATAGCTTCTGGGCGATTATCCCAACCGTATTGTAAGTAGCATTATCTCACGCTTATTTAGGTAGGGTCAGTAGTTAGCTTTCTGGCACATATGTACTGCATTTCTGTTTAACCAATGATTCAGAGTCTCCGACAGGCTCTTATGGCCACTTGGTGACCGTGATATAAATTTTGTTTCACGTAAAAATTATTCACATAGGACTTATGAACGGGCGGATTATCTCGTTAGAATAAGGCAGCCGATTGTCAGTTTGGATTATTATTGAAAGGAACTGGTACTGACATCTTGGGCACCGCTTGGCATTGCGAGTTCACTCAGTCCATAGACTCGGTAGGGATTTCCAATCAATTCCGAGCTTCTCTCATCGATTTGCCAGATGAGGTACTTTTTGTCAATTCACACCAACAGCAATCTACTGCAGCGGTGTAGAATTTGTATTGAATTTCTTAGATCACTTAAGTAGACCCGATTCTATTTATCGATCTTTTATCAAAGATTTTATCGCACAATAAACGGTTTCTTATACACTTGAGTAACAGTTGTCATTTTCCTTTGATATTCGATCCACGGTGCAGATGTAAGGATTCTCTGCAAAGTTCGATTTGAGACGTTCAACTTGAGTGCAGCTTACAGAGCGCTTAAATTCTAGAATTCCAAATTCAGTCGGTATTTCCCGCTGCCGCAAGATAGCTGGGATGGTGGAAAATTTATATATCTTCAAGGTCATCCAAATCAGATGTCAATCATGTGGCATCCGGTGCTTGATTTAAGATACACCTTCCTTGTTACCGTAGTGTAGGTTTGAACTATCGTGAAAACGGTCTTATTTGGAATATTTTTTGTACTTATAATCAGAGTGTTATCTCGACTAGAAATCTTGTAACAGTCTTACGGTTCATTTGCTGCAAAACGTGATTCAAGGGCCAACAATTTTGCGGGTTAGGTACTCTTGTCGCAATTAAGTTCCACATTTTCCGCGCTATTTCAGTTCAAAAATGGTTGGGATTTGCTATGCTAATTTAGAATGAATCCCCTCACCATCTGGCAAAATGAGATTCTTGGAAGAAATGAAAGTGCCTGCGTGATAAAAATCCATGGTGGGCCAAAAACTTTTGTCCTCGGGTGTACTGCGCAGTCAAAAAATGGCTCAAGACTGCAATTCTTACCGAAATTCGTAGCCCCCAACAGTAAAGCATGCCCGTTCGTAATACGTCCAACCATGAGAAACTTGGCGCTCCAGTGTATTATACGCTGTCAAATTTTCATCCCGAGCAGTTGGAAGAAGAGCCTAACTCTATATTTGACGGAAGGGGGCTAACACACTGTGTTCGAGAATCAGCTCTTGGGGAAAACCAATTAGGTTGAAGTGAATTCTTGTTCGTAATGAAAATCCTGTTAATTATATTGACAACAGCGTGAATGGTAGGAAAATGACGCCCCACCATCACGTAGTCCGGGAGACAGCGGTCCGAACCTCTCCTGCTTTCAGAAGAGATTATGTGGTGGATAGGATAGAATACGGCTTCAGACTACAATTAGAAATGTGCACTTAGCTGTTGCGATGCGTGTCTTGTTTACGTCGATGATAGACGGCAAGTTCTTGTCACACGGCTCGTTAATTATCACCCCCGACTTAATAATATCTTATGTGGTTCTGTCTCCAAGTTTTGGAGCCATTGTTTCCAATTCTCTTCTCCTCCATGAAATGGGACCTAGCAGCTATGGCGGATGCTCCGTTCACTGACTATCATAAAAACCCTCTATGATATCCGCCTCCAAAGACAAAAAACAAGCTATCCATGAATTCTGCCTTTCACTGCGTTTGTTAGCTCAGTTTTACTTACCGACTATTTTACTGCATGAAGATTTTATGTATCACCACGAGTACATTTCGCGAACTAATAATGATCAAGCAAATGGTAGTCACTATGCAATTGACAGAACAAGACCACGCAATCAATGCATGCGAAACTTTTCATTTTGTCCACATGTTAAGAGAAAATCGTACAAGAAATGTCGACTTCTGGACCAGTCAGGACATGCTCGAAAGGACTCTTTCCCTTTGTGGACTCACTAATACTATTATGCAATCTATCCTGATCGTCAGCCCGCTTAATATACTATTCGATAGTCATCAGCCGTGTGCGGTAGACGGGTAATTACCATTGCCCATTGTTTTTGACGCCGTAATACGTGAACGTCTACTGTTGTCACCAAAATCATCTGTTTCCTCGTTATTTCTATCACTGCAACTTCAGTATCTCCTTACGCGGCTAATGATAAAAAATCAAGAAGGCTTCATTGTCGCAGAATTTTGCTTGTGCTGCAGGCCTACCATATTTTGTTTTCTGGAAGACGAGCACAACCACCGAGATCTTACAAATTGTAAGAATGATTGGTGTTTGAATTGAAAGTCGTTAAGGTCAGATTCAAAAGAAGAAAACAGATCCTTCTTCATCTGTTTCGTGACGAACACGTTGTATATATCCTATGTTTGCACATCTCCATTTTTCGTTTCTTTTTTGCTGAAGCAGTGGAAAATAAAACATTTTTGTCATTGATTAATCACCGTGGTTCCCCGCGCTTTCTCTATTTCTTCTCCTTGGGGCGCATATACTAAGTTTTATTAAAAGGAACATCGAATTTTACCTTTTGACCAAAACGGCTTGACTGTACAACCAGCACTTGCAGCCGCGGTAATCCATTAGCTCAAGTTTCAAGTGAATATTAGTCCCCTTTGCTTTTGGGATTGACCTACTTGTGTTCCTACATTCTTTCGTCCTTTGTTCAATCAACATGATTCTCTCACTTTCCTTACATCCTCCGCTTTCATTCATAGTTTGATTCACGCTCTCGAGTTCTGCCTTTGAATCGCTCATTCTCTTATGACCGTCTTTGGGATAGATGCATCTAGCTCACTCGTTCCGGGCATCCCATTGTCATCCCGGTCATTAATCATGAAGTTTTGTCCACTTAGTGCCTCGTGCTATCAGACCTCGAAGTCACCTACTTTTTTTGATACGCTTCCGCCAGGTTTTTTTCAAGACGCGAAAATGTGAAAGTCGTTCGTGAGATTCTGATCTCCAAACTCAGTGATCAGAATCTACCGAAAACCAACAATTGACACCGACTTTCAAAATCATGCGAAAGATATATTTTTTATATCCGGTTCAAAGAAATCGTAGTGTTCGCACTTTTATGTCCCCCATCATCGATCCCAGGCCTGGTACCGGTGTTCGACCGTGGTGGCCATGAGTCATTTACGATCCCGGGACCTTCTAGTATACTGGTGAACTCCACTTGTCTGTGTGTTTGTTTGTCTGCTAGCATCGTCATGTGGTTCATCCTCCGCTTCACATAGAATATAGAACGGTTCACCCACCCATGTTCGAGAAACCTCTTCAGCAGGTTACATATCCCATCTGCCTCCTCTGTTCCTCGAACGTGTGGTCCTGTCAAAGTTCGCATGGAGACTGAAACGGAATCATCAGCACTACAATATTCTTATATTCATTGATTCACTGGCCAGAGCTAATTCAGGTCAGTAGCAGCAGGTCGTCAATATACTCGTTTGTTCTTAAACTTGTCGACCTCCTAACTATAAGAACCACATCCTTACTCCATTTGTGCCCTCCACCCTCGGCCCCACATAGTGTGCCACATACGGTTTGTCTGAGTCAGCAAAAGCGCTTCATTGACATCCCGTTACCATCTGCATTTGCACGTGGAGGTGAATTAGCCGCATGCTCGGGCGCGCTTTCGAGCTTCTATCTGACCTGGATGCCAAAATTCTGCCACTTTGGCTGCTGCCACCACCATTGTCGTTGCCGAACTCATGTGTACAGTCTTCCTGTATCCCTGTATGTGCTTGTGTGTATGCATTTATAAAGGAATACACGTGCCCACGTCAACTTTATCGTGCACTGTCATCACCATCATCTTCGTCCATATTCCCTTGCCAGTCGTTCGTATGTCGCAGATCTTGACCATTTCAATCTACACTTTGATCGATCCCTTGGTTGGTGTTAATGCCCCTGGCGTGAGTGATGATAATGACGATAGTCGATGCTATTTAGCCCACCTGCTTACGCGTACCTCCTTTTTCTCAAACACAGAATAACGTTCACATTAGATCACGAGCAAATCAGAAAGGCTGAAGTAACAATCTTTTCCATTCTTTCATGCTTCTCTTTCGCTTGGATGGACTAAAACGGTCGATTGACGACTTTTTGTAGGATAGAACTTCAGCGAGTTTGCTGCATTCTTTTCTCTTCTGTTAACATTGAATGCCATTAATTTCCTCCGTCTGGGATATTTCCTTAGTTCTGATGAGATTGCAATGAAATACAGCTAACCAGAGTACTCACAATAGGCTAGGAATCTTTGATGCTGTGAAATTCATCAGTTGCAGTTTCCTTATCCGAATCCATCATAGATCCATTACCTTCGTTTACAAACTTAAGGATTAAACTTCAGTCAAACGATCCTACTCAAGATGACCGAATGGTGATTAACCAACTAAGGTTAAGTCTTCTGTATGCGAATATCTTGCGTTCGAATCCCTTCTATCGAGGCCACTTTCCATTCAGCAGGCTCCAGTTGACCGCGGCCCACCACCTTAAAATTTTGTTCTCCACCGTTCTATTAGTAAACGAAGTAAACAAATGAATAATGAAGAAAAGAAACGGTTCCAAATAGCATGAGAAATAGCTGCAAGCAATGGTGGATAGTGAAGTGTACGAAAGGGCTTCGGCTGTCTTTAGGACTCGCGATTTTATCGACTGACTAGGAATACTGGTTTACTAAAGCAGTGTTTAAGCCAGGTGAGCAAAAAATCCGACGGCCTGCTGACTCACTGCTAGGTCCGTCGGTTGGAACGTTCAACGGAGCCTCTTTTTTGGTAGGGGGTGCAATTTAGCTGCTCTACTGTCACGGTGGCTCTTCCACTTACACTTGCAAGTGAGTCAAAGCAGGTGGGCGTCAGACCTCCGTCAGAAATATAGGTTATCCGGGAGATAAATCTTAAAGTGCGTAGGGCAACTGGACCAGATAGGTTTTCTCCGGCCTTCTTCAAAGATAACGAGGAATTGTTAATATCGGAGTTAAGAAAACGCGTAATATCTGTCGCGAGTATTATCCTACTCCGATTATCGCGAAAGGTGTATACGTGAGAATCAAGTCGGTTTCTGACCTGGACGGGGGTTGTATTGATCAGATCTTTACTTCGGGACAAATCTCAGAACATAGCATAGGTTCCGTAGGCCCACGATGTCTGTCTTTTTGATCTGAAAGCGACGTTCGATTTAATCATCGTAAAGTTCTGTGGCATTCATTTTCTTTGAAGGGCATGCCAGATAAATTCATTTCATTTATTTAATCTGTATATGCGAACAGCCGAAGCCGAGTTCGTGCTCACGGCGATCTTTCACTTGGGTTCACCACAAAAAAGCGATGGTCGTGAGGGGTGTTCCCTCTCACCTTTTTCTTTCCAACCTTGCGATTAAAGTGGTTTTGTGGATACCCATTGATAGGCATTGATATTTGCTCAGGCAGGAAATTTGTCTGACCTAAAATGTGTGGACAGTGAGTTTTTTCTGACTGAAGACCCAGATAGTTTGCAGGTATTTATCGATCGCCTTAACAGCCGCGTAGATAAGTCCGAAATGGGTTTTGTACCTTCGAAATGTAAAATGATATTGTAAGCCTGGATTGGCTCAAAGCCGAATCTTGTTCTTGGAGAACAACAACTGAGTGAAGTGGTTAAGTAAATTGCTTGGGCAGTTTTATCTCACCTGGTCGTCGTATATAGAAGGAATTATCTTCGCACATACAGAAAACTCGATTGGCATTCGTTTACTTCAGGCAACTGTCGCCTGGGTGTGACATCCAGTTAGTTATTCATCAAAGGTCGAGTATACACAACAGCATTGAGGTCCGTGCTGCTACAGCACTCAGTCATATAGCCTCTAAAGACAGATATGCGAAGACTTTTGGTGTTTGAACACTGTTGTTTTCGTACTGTTGGAAGAAATTTTGTAACCGAGAGGTTAGGCGTAAGGTACTGGGCCCGAGAGCAGGTTACGGCATGTTTTGGACGTGCTGGCAGATCGATTGCTTCATCGTGCATTGTTCTGTGAAGAATATAATGGTTGGAAAATGGTCCGAGATGGCCAGTCGATGACAGAGGAAAAAATACGAAACAATTAACCAGCGGACTGACCTGTTTAGGCGAATTTAGATCACCGGATTGGATTCCTCGGGATCCCTCGGAGCGATGGTTAGAGACAGTAGTTGATATGGCTCCGTGTTGCAGTCACTGGCGTTCAGGCATTCAAGTTCCTTCTTCTTTTGTATAGTTCCTAAACTTACTGTTTTGCTGTCGGTCTTCAATGTTCCTCTTTTTTCTTTTTGAGCAGATAATGCTGTGACGTAGCAAACAAAACTGTAGCTTTTTACTGGTTGTAAGATTGAACTGGTATGCTACCGCCGAAGTTGACCAACATATTTTCTCTTAGTTTAACGGCCTTGCGTCACGGTATTGGAACTACATGATACTGTCAGGCTATTCGGATGCATATCGAATTGGCGACACAAGCTGTAACTGTAACACAAACTAATCAATTTGGGGATCCTATTTTTGAGTAGCTGTACTTTACCAGTCGGTAGCAGAGTGCACCTTACGACCCTGCAAATTATTGCATCACCAAAAAGCCCAACGTACCATGATGCATGTTCAAATCCCAGAAGAAAACGATGAGGAAAGCGCACCCAAGCTTATCTTGCTTTTTGTTATGCTCAACTTTGACCGTTTTGCTGTATGTTTCCAAACGCAATTAAACCCGTTTGAAAATAGGGATTGTACAAGCTCTGGTGAGCATACTTATCAAAATCTCATGTAATTTCACGGGTGACTGGAAATCAGTCTCGTTTCTCTGTTGTACACGCATATTCGCTTAGCGCTTGAGAGGACAGAAGGCAGCCAAGTTTCAGTCGCACCGCACTTTCGTCTTTCGTCGTTCCAATTACACTCGTCCCGACATGCCTCAGTTATCTGTGTGGTTTCGGTCATTTGGATTGCCATACTTGATCCCCCTGTTTCAGTAAATCGTTGCAGTATGTTGTTATTATTACTAATATTATTCTACTTATACGGTTCTTTGTGGCTCCAAAGTTCCGCGTCATGGTTGACAGTCTCCCAGTTAGTTTATTGGTCCCGATAGGTTATGCAGCATGCGCCTTCCTTTACCTGCTTCAGACACGCAATAAAAATGTAGATAACTATACGTCCATAATTGTTGCCGGTTCATTTGTGCAAATATCAGTGTATTAATCAGTACTAACTTTATAGGCTTCATGCGTTTATATTGCCTTTAAATCTCTCAGGTACGGTCAGCTGTCCGGACTGGTCGAACCTTTAGCCGGTGTGATTGGTTGTGTTGCTGTTCAGTTTGTTCGGAAATTTCAACCATACGCCCTGGGATTCGCGGCAGGTGCCATGCTATTTGTTGTGTTTGACGATGTGATCCCCGAAGCGCAAAGCAGGTGAGCGATATTTCTGTGTTCAATGTCACGCTATTTGTAATTTCCTTCCTATTTGAACCCTGCTTTATACGGCTTTTGCATTCCGGCTATGTGACCAAGTGATTGGGCTGATGTCATTGGCTGCAAACCTCCTAGAAAATATTTGGCATTCTAGTCTGTGATTTGGTCAGAGACTTTGTCATCATTTTGATAGACTGGTTGGTTTCCTATACCCGTTTAGCTCATGTGTATTTGTGTCTCTGCTTCTACTTATGACCAGCGGAGACGAAAAGATGGAAAATCTATCCAGAATCACCCCCCCCCCTCATAAAACCCTGTAATCCTGTTTCATCTACTTTCTCAGTTCATTTGAACGTTTTAGCCGTCTCTGGATTCAATGCAGTTTATGCAACCACTAGTCTTGCTTTAATGTGCTTTGGTTTAGGTTGCTACGTCGTATATCCTTATCTATTTTGCACAAACATGTGAAGCAGCAGATCATGAGCCATCGGAACCTTAGCAAAGGAGGAAAACGGTGGCAGAGAAACGAGAAAGAAAAAGAAACGATGTCCAGAGTTCACGACTCTTATTATAGCTCGATTGTCTACAGGTACCCATGGCTCGTCGTATCCGTCTCTGTTTCCCATAGTGGATCATTGTATAATCTAAATCTGCATACCTTTTGTAATAGACAGCGAGTATCTTGTGATAGGTTTTCATGAAACGTATCAACCCCGCAGTTCACGGGATAATCGCAGAGGTGATAAGGACTCACTGTAAAAAAACAAGCGTTTCGCATATGAATATGGCATACATTTGCTGGTCCGATCAGTGTTCTTACTCTTCTAGTCCAGTCCACAGCATTTTGATCTGTACAGCGCACGGCTAAACATAGCAGTTTGCATGTTTTAGCAAAACATTGTCACCCTAACGCCGACAGAAACAGCAGTTACAACACAAACCACGAAAAAGAAAGTTAACTGAAACAGAAAGCTCAAAGTTTAAGTTTTCCTCGTATTTATTTTGATGTTTCTTGTTATTTTCACGAGGCATGGGAATTCGAATACAACATTCACATCACCGGCTTCGATTCAGAGCCGTGCACCTCAGCGTCTCTAACAAATGATAATCCTCATTTTTTGGACGTCAACCACGAAGTCGAGAGGCACGAACCAGTGTCACATCGAAGCAACATTCTTTATGCGTCTATGCCAAGTCATATTCTGGCCACCGCGTCGCTTCTTCCAGCATTGCACGACGCGTGTAGAAGAAAACAGAAAGGTAAACGATCGGCAAGAATATTCATAATGTGCCCAAGACACCGGAGGCAGTGTGGAGCGAGTACCTCGGTCAGAGGAAGGCTGTCAGCACCCATCATACGACGACACTTCGCAAATCGAGAAATGTTTCCGCGACGCCCATGGCCGAATCTAGGCAACTCACAAGCATCCTAGGTGCACAGGGCCCACTTTCATAACCCTAGAATAGAGAGCCACGTATTGCGGCGTTGTTCATCTTTTCATTGATACAAAGTCAAGTATTATGGGGCACCACATGTGTCATAGGTTGGCTAACGTCGTTATGACTCTCACCTTGTCTCCATTACCACTCCCGGCTATGATCATTTTACCGAGGTAATTGGAGTTGTCGACTTCTTCCAGATGATCGCCATAAGAAGTGAGTACAGGCACATGTTCCTGTCGGTCTTGTAAATACACCATGCAATTTGAAGGTTGGAAGCACCAGCCCTATTTTTAACCACAATCATCAAACTATCTGACGCACGTTCAACTCTTTGTGCTTTGTTCTTGAGTACGGTGATATCATCGACATCTAAATCGAAAGATGTGCTCGTTGAGATTAGTTCAACTTCACATGGTCTAGCTCATCTGTCAAGTAACTTACCATATTGTGGCCACTGATGTATATTTCAACGTGTTGGAACCACGTAGGAGAATTGAATGGATGAAGGCGACCAAAAAGGTGGAAGATTCCCCAAGCGGTGCAACAGTTTCACCATCATCATTATCATCATCGTTCAGCGTTAAACAGGTAGTAATAATTCACATTATATAGAATGGGAAGTCCACTTATGCACCATGTATCCAAGGCTCGATGCTGCGAACCGGAGCCGAATCAGCTGGAACTTTGGGCTACCGTGGATGCGGCTCTCTGACGCTAATTGTGTTAGTGAATGTTCAGTGTTGTGCGAACCATCGTCCTAATGACACCCAGCGACTAACCAGGTTTTAGTCACTGCGACCAAAATTGTGCCGTTTTCTCCTCTTGTAAAATGACCAAAGAGGCTAATCCAATTGCTAAATGCTAACCAGTTTACCGTGTCATTGGGATAGTGGTTTGCCCAACAGTGGATATTCACTTACGTAATTTGCATTCCAGAGCCATGTCCACGGTAGCTCAAAGTTAGAACGTCTGTCCGCCAAGCGAAAGGTGGCCCTTTCGATTCCGCGTCGTGGTGTCGATTTTTGGATGCACAATGCACAAATCGATTTCCCATTCTATACAACTGACTCCTCATGCCACCCTAAACTAAACACAATTCACTTTGCCTTTCGCCTTTATTGTATTAATCGTACAACAGTATATCGATGAAAAATGGATGCCGTCTTAGGAGACAGTTTTGATGGTAATAGCAGTGGTTTATTGTACTTTTCAATATAACGAACAATTACTTTAACTAGTGGACCTAAATAGCCAATTGGCAACACCGTTGTTCTCCAGTGACAGCCCAATCGGGAACTTGAATCCTTTTTGTATCCGGGGAAAACGGGTGAAACTCTAAGGTTTCGAGAGATTTGGCTTCTAAGGACTCGTTCGTATGCCTGAAATAGCTGCTTTTTCAACAACAATGTACATATCCGTTGACTCAGAAGTAGCAACCCCCGCCCCCCGGGAAAGTTCCTACACAGATTTTGCATCCACCCTGTTGCGGAAAAATAAATGCCTAATCGTCCAAAAGCCGTTGAATAAGCAAGCTTCAATTAAACAGAATAAACAGGTCGCTTTCCGTCTGCGCGCTTGGCACTGACTGTTCGTCGTAAACAAATCCGGCTAGCCGAACAAGGTGGTTAATCCACATGCTAACCCGAGAGGCGCGAACTCTCCGGTTCTTCTGTCCGCATCGGCTAGAATCTGTCTCATTCAGTGAATGTCGATCTGAAGTCGCTTTTCCTTGGCAGAAGATCGACAACGTTAAAGACAGAGAACCTCGGTCAACCGAAGGCAGTTAGCAATGATGCTCCCTAACATCGGGTATCGAAAAGTATTCGAATCAACTGACCGGAGATAGACGTATTTTATTTTATCGTGAAGCCTTAATTGAACATGTTCATGTTCACACTAGAGCAATTAAACTAACAAAGTATCATGCTAACTGTGACACAGCAATGTCAAATAGCAATGGTGCACGGTACATACGCATCGATTTGCGGAGATTTTATCAGTAATTCTGTGATGATCATAAATTTGGTCATCATTGTGTGATTTGCACAGCATCATATCTACCTTTCACACCGTTGTTTATCTTGATACAGCAACACAGTAATAAAATCGGATTTGTTAAGTGGTATATTGTGCACGAGAGAAATTTGGACATCGTTAAATGCGTCTCAATGCAACATGGTCAAAGAGGTTGTTAATTGATGATAAATTAAGCCCGACAATACTCCTGTGAACAGTGAAACAAAATCGCCGTATGCAACATTGTGATTCAAAAAATACTTGTTAGATACGTGACATACTATTTTTATAATATCATTATTGCTTGTCTTTGATACGACATTGTATCGAGATTAGCGATCACGTGAAATATATCTTCATTACTGCCTAAATTAAAATACCATTCAACATTTGTGATTCGCATCCGCATTTGCTGCTTGTGCTCACAATACAATTTCACTTGGTGTTTTCGTTGCCTATGTGGCAAATAACATTTTATTAATTTGACTCGAAAACACCTAAATGTCCCTGTTACTAGAAATCCTGTTGTTCAACTGGATGTGGGAAAATACTCGGGAATTCATACAATTCTAGGCAATAGGTTTTGTTCACAAATACGGTTTGTAGCCCCCTTAGAACTTACATAGTATTTGCTCACGTTTCGGTTTCCGGATTTACTTCTGTGGACCAGTCAAACAGTGCCGTAATTTGGTCACCTAGTTGTGACGCAGTATGCGACCATCACGGAATTACTTGCAAAATCCCTCTAAATCGAAATGTACTTTTCTTAATGTCACTGTTAGAATGATGTTTGCTTAGTTTAATTGCTCCAGTATGAACATTGTCATGGCGCAGAACTATCGATGGAATCGAAGACTATGCGAATCTCAGAGAATTCAATAATTGTTGGCCTTTGGAAGCACAATAATACCCGGTCGGTGAGTGTAGATAAGGTTGATTTACCCACAATGGTTGCCAAGACCAGCCCGCTCGTGCATACCATGTATTTTGTACAGAATGACGGACGCTGACAAATTTGACGCTATCGGGGTTAAAGTTGCGCCTGTGATTACTACAGTCACCACGAGCCGTTCCTAAAGTTAGGGCTACAATCGATTCCTATCCAGGAAAAGAGGGCCACCTCAGAGTAGCGAGCCTTGAGGAGTAGAATCTAACGTTCTCTACAAGGCAACACTTCACCATTTTTAGCTTGAAAAAGATCATTGGAACCCGGCTGTTCGTAAAAACATTTCAGAGGGTGGATCTGTCAAGACGGACTACGGCGCACTCCCGGAACACCCGTTGAAGTGACTGACCTCGGAGGTTAGCTGAATCGTGCTTAAAGGTGCTCGGCGCAACGTACGAGACGCCGTCATGGATTGGGAGTAGGCGAACCGTCAACTTCGCAGATAATTTCTCTCATATCTAGTCCCTTCATACCGGATGCTCTGATGAGATAAGGCAAATTGCGCGAGTTCCCCATAATACACATTTCATATCTGATGGTTGTTGAAGCCATCATGAAATTCAGTGGAATTCACAGTCTTAACGATAAAATTTTCCACAACTCTACTGTACGCACGCAGATCATCAGTGGTAAGACACTAGAAAGGGACCAAAATGAAAATGGCCAACGCACCGCAATCTAACTAGGCAAGAGACCAACAAAACGAAATGCATCAGCACACAACTTCAAGGCCGTGTTAAGAGGTCGGTATTATCGCTTGAACGGAACTTTTATGTATCCACACAACAACAAATGTATTCGGTATTTAGTTGTGAGCAGCAGCACAGTACGTGGGTTTGCGCTGATTACAACAAAGTAAGAATTTCTACAGTCTCTTGGGGTGGTGCACTCAGATCAACAGTCCGACCACAAATATGCACAAGGACACATGTCATCGTATACCGTTGTGCTTTCGAGTCCCACAGCTGCATTTGGAATACGTATGTACTTACAAACCAACTAACGCAAAAAGGCTGGACAATAGAGAGCTTGCGGTACCACCCGATGATAAACTGTCAGCCCTGCAACACCTGTCATTCGACAGGAACGGGTTATCGTCTTCGTGGATTGATTTAGATATTCCGAAATGTAATTTGTCTTTTTACAGAGGCTTTCCTTTATCGCCGTCCCCTTTCTTTCGATTGGCTTCAACTTCTTCCGTCGATCTTCGACATTTGGGCAGTGGACCCCATGGTTATTCCTATTTTCCACGTTCCAGTGGCGTTCCAGAATTTCACTACTCTCCACCCTGTTATTGGTTACTATTAACCAATTTCGGTCGTTCTGCGATGAAGCCAGTTAAAATAGTAAATTTGTCCTTCTCGGTTGTCATCGTTCTGCAATAAACGGCAGAGCAAGCCCCACTGACTGCTGCCTTTTCCCCCAGATTTCGACATTACAATTCAAGGGACGAATATGCAAAGGGTGTGAACTTACAAAACCGGTAAAATTGAACGATGCCGTAGCATCCAACATACAGAATTCAGCCTAACTGTGCAAGCGCACTATTTTCAATCCTTCTGATCAGATAAAAACTGACAACATGATCTCCACTCTTTTATGGTTCGCTGTCATATCCTTCGGTGTCGCCAACCACGAAAATATGAGGCACCTACTTTATCTAAGTTTGCTGTGTTTTCTAACTACACACTGCTTCGTCGCCTGATGACCTTCACATGGCTTCCTCCATAGAAGTCTCCCAAACTGTATCCGCTCTTATAGAGGGTTCTCCGATCCCGTCCCCAGCGTTAGGTTCCAAACCTGTACGCTGCTCACGCGACCATTCCATCCAGTCTTAGTGATACAATGGCAGTCAAGAAACCTCTAAATGACAACCATGTTCAGCACGCAAACTTCACGTCTCGCAGAAGAACTGAGGGGACTGCGGCACAGCATGCACGGCCTCTCGATTTCAGGGAAACATCGAATCGACGCCACAAGTGCTTCAGTTCAGCGTACACTATTCGAACCCTGGATATACATATGCTCACCTCCACTGCCGTGCTATCGTCCTTCATCACGCAGTTGCTGAGGTATGTGGAACGGTCCACAGTCGTTAGTTCCTTTGTATCTGATCTCATCCACCCTCGTAACGGCACTTTTTACATTGAAGGTGCAAAATGCATCCCTAATAGAAGCACAACCATTTTAGTGGACGCTGTTCATGTCCTGAAATTCGAAGAAGCACACGAGGTCGTCTGCATAATCTAGGTCACATAGATTCCACCCATTTGCCAGTTCGGCATCTACATCCTAAAAACCTAAGCATCCTTCATTAACTCGACGATGACAAAATTAAACAAAAATAAAGAGATGAGACACCCTTGTTGAACGCTGCTGGTAGTTTCGAATACTTTTGATAATTCCCCATATAACCTCACTCGATCATACATATGTGAGTATAATGCTCCCAGGATGTTCACGAACTTCGTTGGCATGTCCTTCTTCCGGTGGAGAACACTGAGTAGCGTTGCTCGCCTGGTTGAGTCTAAGGTCTCCTTCAAGTCGATAAAAACTACGTTTGTGGCGCACCGATGTTTGTGACGCTTTTCCATTAGCTAACGAGAGACGAAAATCTGGTTGATGCAGTCTTGACCTGGACGGAATCCGGCTCGCAGTTTGCGGATTTTAGTCTCACAAACTGGTATCAAAGGACATAGTATTATCGAAGCGAAGCTCTTATAAACTATGGAAATCAAACTAGTCATGCGATGATTTCCACAGTTGCTGCGTGTACCCTTGTTGGGGATGGGTGCAATCAGCGACTTATCTCACTACCACGGAATTCGGTCCTCATTCGAAATATCACAGAGCAAAGAGGTAAGTGCTTTTGTCCAAATCTGTCCATCGAATTTGAAAATAGTTAGAAGAAGTTGGTCAGAACGAGCCGATTTTCCCTGCTTCATTAGTCGGATTTTCGATTCCACTTCCACTTCCGTTGACGGGTTAAGAGGCATATTCCTACACTGCGTTGGCCCGCAGCTCGAGCTGTTTCGTCTGCTGATGTGCGCGTGAAATTTCTTGATCAGTTTTTAAGCACATTTGGTTGAATCACGCCAGTCGTATCCTGAATTTCTGTTTCACTGTCGAAGGAAACATCAATCCCGATTAAATCGACTGTGAGCACTATTCAGGTCTGTTGACCAGTCTGTATGAGAATGCGTACGTTGAAGGAGCCAAGATTTCGTATGGCGAGACTTGAGGACATGCGAGATAACAGACTGAAAGCAACTTACGGCATTATATGCCAATGAACCGTTGCAAATAACGGTCATGTTATTAATGGATGCATATTGGGTAGGCAGATGGGGAAAAGATATCCGTGTGGAGGCAAAACACAGGGAACTGTGAATGGCAGCATACTTATCACTACCCACCCGGTTCGATGGAATGGGCAGTGCAGTCCTGATTATCCTGAGTGATGTCCTATGCCGTATGGAATTATTTGTAGACGTGTAACTCGCGGAAAATGACGGATGGATACAGCTAGGAAGTCCAGCCGCCAATCGGGAGAACGGCTAGGGTTCTCAACCAAAGCCTTTGGTTCTAAGAAGAACCTGTCCCCAAGGCAGCGAGGCATGGACCAATTATTCTTCTACTCATTTTCCGTTTGAGTTTTTACCTTAAATTAACACCCAACATTGACGAGCAGGAGTCTACTTCGTCAGAGCTCTATCCATTTATCTTTCAGGCATGATCGAACCGTCGGTTTCAGGTTATCCACCTTGTATTGCTCGCCGGCTCTTGGGATCATATAAACCTTCCAAATCACGTGAAGGTACAGTCTCATTGTGAAAGCTGCACGGATAGTTATACTTATAGTTTATGCCGTATCTGACCAACGGGACATCCGGATTATGATCTCAAGCCTATGGTAGACGTCAAGATCCATCCTCGCAATTAATTCGCATCGGCGCAGTTGAACCATTCCGCTTCCTGATAGCGAGCTGCGATTAGGACTCTGTATCGCCTCTAAATCTTTTTGGTTCGGTTAACATACCGTCTGAGATTCCCGGCAAAATGATAGTGTTTCTAGCCCTAAGATATCCGAGCTCAGTTAGGAGCGTAACGCACTACTCAGTCGCTTTTCTTGCATCCCCACTACAATAATGTAAAAGATAAAGAAGCATCTTACCGGGGTAGGCAACCATTTTTTTAAAGTTACCTCTTTATTTCCAGTAGTCACGTGGATGACCACTAAATGGAACAACAGATGATAGGTAAATCGTGTCATGATTTAACATGCACCGTAAATTAGCGTCCGGCTTGTCGTTTTTATCCATCTCACAATCTTTAGCATTCTACAAGAGGCCGCGAGAAATGCAAATACCACGTGGTTTTAGATAATTCTGGTTCCTTTGAAGCATCCTCCAGCTGGCGTTCAAGTTCCGTAATCTTGGCTGTCATTACAAAAATTGTTATCTCTAACACTACTTGTCCTATAAGATCTAGCGCCATGAGAATTAAAACTCACCAACAAATTCCAGGGATCCTTCAGTTTATTGATCACAAGTTTGAATCGCTTTAACTTTGGCAGAGATGTCTGGTGATTGACTAACTTTGTACGGTAATGTCCGTTCAAGTTTGTTTCAGTCATCCGTCAACACGTAGTCAATCTGATCCAAATCCAGAAACACGTAGTGGGGTGGGACGTTCTATGATACTGCATTTATAAAAAATGTACAGATTCATTGGAACAAATCCCAAGCGTGACCAGGCAGAGTTCGAATGAAGCTTCATTCAAGCATCAACAAATTGCCGCTAAAAATGTAATGCTAAAGTCAACTAGTAGTGTGACAGATCAACCTGTCTAAACGAAGTTAAATGGTCTGTGCACGAGTTCTCAATGTTTTGTGAATAGAGAGGACTTGGGACAAAATTGATTCGCTTTCCTAATCCGAGTAAATGAATCCAGCAGGGTTTCTAAGGATTTTCCGTTCTTTACAACTACCCCGGATACACGTTCACCCATGGTACAGAGACGAACATGTGAACACTGGATGTCAATGGTTCCGCTAACGCAGCACCTGCTGTCTGAACGCCGATGCGCAGTCGCGACAGGTGTGAACTTTGTAGTAGCTGGACATTATCGACCCGCTTAGGTGAGCTGTGCACGTTGTTTACGGTTGACTCATCTGCAAGTATCGATGAGAGCAGCTCATCAACATTACGTGACACGTAGCGGAATGGCCATGTTCGAGCGTACGTAACAAAATCCCCATGAGTCAAAAGCTGTAATCGAGTTAGGGAATTTTTTACCTCTCTTATTTTTTACTTTATGCTGCGCAAGCTTTCCCACCTACACGTGTTTTGTTGCAGTCCTGTCACTGTATGTCTGCTAGAATACACTATATATATATATATGTGTATGTATGTATATAGAAGCAGTAAGTAGTATCTGGATGAGTACACGACGGGTTTCGCGGTTATTGTCGCTCGTCAAGTATGCGTCCCCGATACTCTCTTGTCCAAACATCCTCGTACTTGTACACTCCGAATTGGTACGTCTCACCAGAATCGAATTTGTGGCGTTAAGAGTATATATATATATATATATATATATATATATATATATATATATATATCAAGTTATTAGTGTATTATAGGACAGGCATCGCTAATGCTACGTGTCACAACGTTTTGGTTGTGAAAAGCATATTTCTACAAACTGACTATCGAGAGCGGGAAAATTCACTTGTTTGTATATCTCCAATACTGTGTTGATTACCTGTCACTTATTTGATATTGGCTTCCTGGTGCACTGTTTAGGCACTGATACCGCACTTTCTCTTCTGTTCTCTTTACGCACACGTACAAACAATACATACACGAAAATCGTTTTAAGACGTGTACCTAGCATCCATAATCCGGTAATTTTATATGCCATTACCCATACACACTCAAAGCTGTGCGGTTCTGGATTACGTAAGTTGATATTTATTTTTATAATGCGCACAGGAAACAACTCATGTAGTAACATTAGTTTCGGTGCCTGTTGCGACCACAGCGGGACCCTGGTTGTTCCGGATTCGAATAAAATGAACCAACCGTTAACCTCTTGAAAACATCACAAGATGTCGCCACTATTACACCCACAAATGCACATGTTATGTTGTGTCCCATGTGTGTGAGACTAGCACGGCACTACATCTGACAGGTTTATGACACTGTCCCAACACATTTCGGTCTCGAATGCGTTTGATTCCACTCTGACGTGCCGATGTACCGTGTGTGTGTGTATGTATGTATGTACGCGCTTATGTTGTGTCCCTTATCGAGTGCGATTCTGTCGGTGATCGTTATCGCTACCGCCACCGCCACCGCTCTCAATGTTTAAGTTTCCCACCCCCACCCAGATCGTCAAATTTTTGCTGTGCAGTCGGCGACGGCGGCGACGACGGTAGCAGCAGCAGCAGCAGCAGCAGCAGCAGCAGCATCAACAACAACAACAACAACAACAACAGTGGCCCAGTTATGCTAACCGAAACAAAATGTGAGGCGGCCTATAAATCACCCAACCACGAGAATGCCCGCCCGCTCCTCAGCTCGTGAGACTATTTGTTTACTCGAGGCACCCGTTTGCCGTGACACCGGTTCGAGTGATCGTATCTCATTCCCTACTTTAGCTCGTGTTTGTGTGCATTTTTTGTGTCCATTTGGTGCGGCCTATCCTCCACATCTATACCACGTGGAAATGGTCAGTGCGCACTTTAGTCAAACATCGATTCGTGTGAGTTGTCGTTTATTTCAGCTCTTTCTCAGACAAAGAAGCGGTGATCAGCGTTCACAGTCCCTAATCGGGGTCATTGACCAGATGGTCGCTTTGCCTTCATATATATATATATATATATATATATATATTTATATATTTATGATGTAGTGTATATATATATTGTGTATGTATGCATATGTATATATATATGTATAAATGTATGTCATACATCCTCGAGTTTCAAACCAGCGATGCGCCAAAGTCAACAGCACCCTTTTGCTATCGAGTCGTGCACACTACCAGAACGATATCTGCGATTTCGGCATCAACACCGATACTAAAACTGCTATTAGTGCAACCTGTGCATGCGAACCTGTAAGTGCCATGTATGCCTGTGCGCACGTGTACGTCCAATCATCAGCTGGCAAAACAGAGATTCTTGGTTCGTTTGATTCTATCTTTTTCCCCTGGAAAGGTGGCGACCATCTCATTTGTGACTTACGACACAGGAAAAATAAATTATACCAATCTTGGTTACGAACGGGGACATTTCGGTACATGATTCGATAAGTAGCTGTTCCGTGAACTGGAGTCGAGTGAATTGGACTGAACTGGGAACGTATGACTGATCGAAGGCAGATGGTGGTTTATGTTTGCATGCGGACGTGTGTGTCTGTGCCAGCGGAGTAAATGTCATATGTATTTTAACCGAAAAATCTTACTTTAATATCTCCGGTCTTTTGATGTTCTGCATCGTACCCCATTGATTGTGATGGTCCGATTCGTCTCAACGTAATCAACTAATCCAATCATAGAGGAATACATACTAGCAACAAGTGAATGGTCATTCAAGTATGACAAATAAATAAAATTAAATCAGTTGGTTTTCGGACAAAATCACTTCCTTGTTCGGGATCCTGAAAGCGACCTACAATCTTCTTTCTGAAAATAACACGCTTTCGTGACATTGCTAAGAAAAGTAAAAAATACCTGAACACTGTCGAATATCTGTTGTACGAACAGCCTTGCTAGATTCTGTCTAGGGCATGCAGTGCGGAGAGTGTCGTAACAAACGGGAAGCCAGTATTGTACACCCAGTTGAGTAGTGAACAGCACGGAAAAACTGTGAATATAGCGGGCCAATGCCAGCGCAATCAAGCCTAGAAGCTCTTCCAACCAACGGGAACTATTCACAAAAGTATGTTGTAAGTGAAGGAAAATGCGATTGGAATGGTCATACAACTTACCAGCTCCCCAATTGTCTTGATTTTTGAACGGAGCATTTCAGATTGCATTTTCACGGGTGCTCAACGCTCATTGTCTCATTTGTTGATCTATTTGCAGCACCCCATTTTCCACAGGCGGGTGCCACCATGCCGGATGCACTTTATTGCCTTGAGTGTCCTAAAACTTGCCTAAACTATTCTTCTAAAGGAAGATGGTGTCACTCCGTTCGTATGAGAACTCTCCCTCTTTCTTCTTCTCGATATTCGAGTCTAGAAAATCTCCTCTACCCCCCGTGGAAGTGCGTTCACTATCTGTCTGGAATGGAATCGCAATATTTTATGCAGTCTCTATGGTATATTTGGAAGCTCGTAGCCCCCGGAAGCAGTTTTCGCATACTCACCCAACTGAACTTTGCAATAGCAATCCATCGGCCAACGGTAACAGTTCGCTTCGATATTCGAGCATTCTTCCATTCTATTGCCAGGTTAAACAATCAGTTTTCTTATAGGGCAGAGGGGCATGTTAGTTAAACTAAGAGTGATCACACCGTTTACTGTTAATAAACGGGCCTGGTCGGAGTGTATGCCTCGGATTGAGGTTTCTCACTTCTAACTTTTTGATCAAGTTGTTTACGATCTCTTCCTCCCACGGATGCATCTGTGCATTTTCGGAACCGGACCTATCGCTTATCCAGTTATCACCATATTGTTTCTTCATCTGCTCTCTTTCTCATTTGAAACATTTTATCTCGTTGTCTTCTATCTTATCATTTCATTTATTGGTAAGATGACTGTGTACATTTGTGCGAGATCCTGTCCTAGGTTTAGCAGTTTTGGAGTGGAACCGGGCTGTATCATTGGTTATCAGTGGTCTGACGGGGATAAACCTTGGTCAAAAGTCCCGAATCGGAAACCATAATCTGATAAATTGCGGTCACCCCGAATCAAAGGCGGTTTCCGACAGCCTAGTTAAAATCATCATCATCATCATCATCATCATCATCATCATCATCATCATCATCATCATCATCATCATCAT
>LUCM01007251.1:64908-84099 GCA_008360955.1 Fasciolopsis buskii | reverse complement strand
AACGAGCCGATTTTCCCTGCTTCATTAGTCGGATTTTCGATTCCACTTCCACTTCCGTTGGGGGAGTTGTGAGATACCTTCCAGAGAATTGCACTGGTCGTTGTTGGACTAACTGCGTTCGACCGCAACCAGGTAAAGTGCTATTGAAACTATTCAACCCAACGTTCTAGTCTTCACTCTTTTCTATGAATGGGTCCTCCATTTCTTTTGCACACAATCGTCGGTTAATGTTGCAAATATCTCGTCCTATTAGTTACCCTACATTTAATAAGCTGGCATTTTTATTCCCTTGGTGTCGGAAATTTTCGTTAGATCCAGTGTCTTTGATGGGCGCTGAATCTAGTACCACAGACGAAGCCTGCTGCCAAATGCATTGTCTGGTTTATTTGATCACATTCCTCATCAATATTGCTGCTGGCCGGACCTCTTACCTCGTCTGATAGTTTCTGTGCATAACTCATGCAAACACCTGAATCAAATGGTCGCCCTACGGCCAACCGCGGATTTGGTCTGCGTCGATGCCCATTGAGCTGAGGTAAAAATTTCATTCAAACTAATGAATGGTACGAATCCATGTGCGTGGACCAGTGCGATCTCCAGTTCTGGACAGAACCGCCTCGACGTTTCCTTACTTCGATATGATCGATCCGACTCAGATTGCCTGTGGGGATAGGACGCCGCATCGCCGTGCGACACACACTGTGTCGGGAATTCGCGTTAGGCAATAATAAAGGACTGTCTACACAAAATTAGAGAAACCTGTCTCGGTTATCTTAACGCTGAACGGGCAGTGCACTTCCCCTTCCTAAACAAGTTTTCCTACTTGTACATTAAAATCATCTATTGGTCGTACGAATTTCGTGCTACATTAGTCACTTAGCGGCAATCCCGTAGAACTGCATAGTTGGCCGAATCAACTGCCGCTTTCAGGCTACGGAAAACAGTGATCGTGGCTATACCAAGAGTGTGCTTATTTTCTGATACCTGTCATATAAAGGAGATCCAATCGGTACAAACCTTGCTAGGCTGGCAAATGGCATAGTTCTCATACTGACACCGTTCGCAATTACTAAATAGTTGGCTTGGAGTATTTTACACCAGCATTTTGAATTGTTGTAAGTCAATGAAATCACCAATTCACACAACTCCTGCATATTCACCCCCCTTTTCTCAGGTGGATATCAGGAGTTTTGCTAACCCAAATGCCAAAAATTCGTTACCATCTTAGAAAAACCGATAACAGTTCAGATAGCCTGCTTCCTTGATAACCTCCTTTACTGACGGAGGATTGATATCTACCTGTATTGTTTTACAAAGAAAAAACAAGTTGTAGTGCTACATGACGTTCGCAAACGCCTGTTCAGCTTGAGGTTCATAATCATCAATAATCACCAAAAATTTCAGTTCCCATTAAACCCGAAGGAATTTGTGACCAAGTATACATCCAGTTTAGTTCAGAGAGCAGCATACTGACAAGATGGTTCCGAATTCTCGTTACATTGTTTGCGGTTTGAACTAGGGGAACAATGCATCTTCATTGCATCACGTGTCCCCGTGCATGGACAGGAATTGCATAAGTTCACCAAGCTTCACTATTCTGCGGTCAATATCGGCTGTTAGTAAATGTTAGCAACCAGACATGAACTGGAAAGGACCACAGTTCTTCGCACACTGGAAAGAATTTAACACACAACCGGAAGGAGGCCGTGGTGACTAGTTGGTTACTCCAACTCCACTGCGCAAAACTGTTCTGGACCATTTGCACAAGGTCATGTTCGTACGATAAAAATAAAGTCTGGCGTGACAGATGTGTCGATGGCCAGAGTTGGACAAGAACACTTGTATAGTGACCAAAACCTTCGCGTGCACACTTGCACAAGGTTCTTCTCTGCCTGAACATTTGAAACGCATGACCAAAAACCTAAGTCCCGGTCAACATGTCCAAGCGGGCTTCTGATGTCCATTCCTGAACCACTACCATGAACATCGTTTGACGGACTCTCACTCCAAATATCCCGAGCCGTTTTTAACAGTTATGCCGACTGTGTCCTCGGTAATTCTAGTTCCAGTGAAATCCTTCAGTCGAGAACAGACTGTGCAAGTGCTTGTCATCGACATCGGGTAGCAGTTGTATTCAGCTGCACCCAAGTGTTGACTCGATTGCATTGGATGTCAACATATCAGTACAGCACAATGCGACCCATCTTCGATTGGCGCAACAGAGAACTAGGTGCGGTACGTGAAGAGCTCGTTGTTGTACGTCATACCCATAACGCTGCAGGATCAGGTGACCTTAATAGCCAATTTCCACCTACAGCATCGCACTGCTATACACCCAACCACGGTAGAAAGCCCGGCCACTCCATTCAAATCGAGCAGACGGTGGTACTTCTTGAGATGCCTCGATGTATTTGGTTCTCCTTGCGAAATCCTAAAGAGATCAGTGAATTAGTCAATGGTCCAAGTAATTGATCGGAACAATGAGACCGTTCACCGACGACATCTCAGCTAGATCAACTTGTAAGTGGCACGTGTGTCGAAGATAGATTCAAATGACTGCCGAACGTTAAACTAGTACTCAGACGACCCGGCAAGAGATGTGCCTGCTGCAGAACCTATTTCACTGATGCCAGCTCCAGTTCGTAATTCAGTCCGGCAAGCGAGCCAGATTTATGGGAAATTTTTAAGGAAATAAGTTTCTAATAAGTCTGTATAAATTTCACGTGACATAATTCAGTACAACATCGCTGTTATTTGCAACTGCAACCCGAAAATCAGAATTGCATTCACTCGCTAACGTAAAAAGCAAACGACCTACCATAGCCATTAGTAAAAAGTTATTCCACCAATGATGGTTCCGTCTACCTCGATATCTGCACAAATGTTTTTTTAATAAACTCTAGCGCGATTCCAACAACCGAGATCCCCCTCTCTCCTGTTGTCTTCGGTTACGTAGTCCAACTTTGGAGTTGCCCCAATACATGCTGCCCATTTGCGTTCGCGCGTTACTGGACCAGGTCACAATTAAAGGTGCTATTTCCGATATCAGTATTACAAACAGTCATCCGAGTATTTCGAGATTTGTAATATTTGCGAAGCAGACACTTCGCATTGGAACACCTGAAACAGCGTAGGTTAGCGTATTTTCCGATGAAAATTCAAGGCAGATTCATACCGGACTCAGTGCAACGACAAACGTTTTTGTTCCCTTCATAGTTTCTCTCTAGATTTATGTCAGGCAATCTGGGGCAATAAAACAACACCGTGGCATTGGCCCCAAAAATATGACGAACCGAATACGGCTGTTGGTGTTTTGTCAACTTATTTTTTTAAAAAAAAAACAACTAAAAAATCGCCATTGTTTGCTATTCTCTGTCCACGGCAAATCAGACAAATAATTTCAAAGGTATACCAGCAACCCCAACTTACTTTAGCTGATTTTGATCGGGAATCTCAACTGAACCGACCTTCTGAATCTTTCAAATCCGACTTGAGTAAACTGATAAAAGGTTCATATCTCCCCGAACAAGTCACGTTCTCCAGTATGCTACTTTCACCAAGCGTTTTACGCATTCACAAAAAGCACTACAAGTGGCATCATTTGCTCTGTCATATATTTGCTCGGTTTTCATGTGACATTTGAGAACTGGGCCCAGCACACAAACAATCGTGTGGAAGTTTTTCGCAGTCAAATATAGTACAGTTTTACGCAAAAAAAAATATTCCGCCACTTGAATTTGCGTTCCTTTCAATTCCGAAAACATTTGCGGACACTTCGACCTTTCACTCGTCTATACATTTCCTTTCACGATTCAGGGGTGGGAATGTGCCTTCCCAATCCCAACGCTATGACTGTTTTCAATTCTTGAATGGCAACCAACAGGTAAAGGTGTTGGTAACCGCTAGATGATTCTATTTGACCAATCAGGTTTAAGAACCAGAAACAATCTGTATCAATAGTAGTTCAGTGAGGCTGGTTTGAGTGCAAATGGGAATAGTTGCCAAACCGAGACTTTTTAGGAATGCTCGGAAAACTACGAAAAATTTGCTCTCGAAGTTTGGTTTGGAAGATTCTGGGAATATTTATCACACTGCCCCTTTCTTAGAGTGTGAGTGTATTGAACAGATTTGAGTTTATAGGGCAGAAATATACATGCCATATCTCATTCGAGATTTGTTGAATTTTGTAGAGAAAACAAATATTCATCATCTACTAACTAATAATCGCGCAAGACTAAAACGATTTTCCGGTTGGAGTATTCACCATTTCGAATTGTCGGTTCGGATATCTTTGTGTTCAAAAATATACTTTCTGCTTTTCTATTCCATTACGGTAAGTGCGCATGTAACAATTTTAATTTGTGTGTGCTAGCAGCTCGTGGCCTTGCAAATCACCGACTGATAGGTGCAACATCATCATGTGGTGAAGTTCAACAAACCTTCAAGGGCCTATCCGGTAGCGTAATGGCTAAGGCGTTCGACTCAGAATCGTTCGTCCTTGTTCGGGTTCGCGTCCCAGTTGGGGCGTGGTGGATATGCACTGCTGATGATTCCTAACAAGCTGGATGAAACAGCTGTACAGTGCTTCCATGGCTTCTTAATGGTGAGGTGAGCGGTGATATCACATGGCGAATTATTTCATGAAAATTTTAATCCAATTGTGGTCAGGGCGACAGAAAGACAGAGTGGGATCAAATTTAACCGCACATTGCCTTATCGAATACGATCTTCCGAGATTCATACGATCACTCAATATAAAGTTAGAAGTTTGTCAATGTTGACCGCATGACGAGTCCGTTTTGCGCCCCCTTTCGCTTATGGTTCCGTGGTGCATGAAAATTTTCGGTACGACCGATCGTGACCTGTTCACTAGTACAACCGAATCCACGATAACTTTGTAGGTAGTCGATTCAGGAAAAACGAACTGTTAAGTTACAGAAACGACATATAACTGTTTTCGGATTTATTCCCGCAAATTGACTGCTCTTCAGGCTGGACCTTTCAAGCATAAATCCCCAAATTATTCGATTAACCTTGCACTTGGAATTATCACACTCGATTTCCTCCACCTCCCCTATAGCAGGATTTTTATCTGGAAGGCCTAAGGGCTACCCGTGTGCTACCCATCTCCCGTCCGAACGGAGTTTAGTACACTCACGGGTCGTCCCCGGTGACAGGCGGCAACGCCGGCCAGCTTCCAGCACAGCCTCGGCAACTGTTCAGCTGACCGAGATCGAATGCTGTCACAAAATTGATTCTTCACTGCTTTGTGCATATGTCCCGGATTAGTCAGATTTGTATTTGATCTTCATATTTTCTCCGAAACTTTCGGCCAGACACAAAGTGAACATCCACATTTCCTGTAATGTTTTATTTCAGTTCCTGAGTGATGCCAAACTATTAAAAGTGACTGAATAAAATCAATTCGCTGTGTTCAATTAATGGGTACTCTTCAAAGAATCCCTGTACGCGCGGTTTACCGGAAAGGGATTTCTGATGTTTTCAAAACTGATAAACCATACTATCTGCGACCAACAGTCACTGATCAACCGTTCATTAGAATTGTTTACCAAAGACGCCAGAACAGCATGCCAAAGGCAAAGATATTAAGGCATGCCCTCACTCAACAATTGTTACTGCTGTCCGGAAAAGCTTCTTGGTCATTTTTTCTGCGGTGCTTCAACTACAACCACACTCATGATTTACCATTTTTGTAGGCAAATATGTTTGTGAAATTCATAAACCTGTTTAATTGTACACAGTCACTTTCGCCATGTCAATCAGCTATTCGGAAGGAATAATACGCAAGTGTAATTGTATATTCAAGCGCATTCACATCTGATTCATGTCGCACAGCAGTCACCTATTACTTCAGTGGTACCAATTTTGTAAGGCTTAGTCTATACTTTTGCTTGGGATACTCGATGTCTGTGTGTTGGACTCAATGTACTCGGCAAATAGACTGTAGTTGATGACACCGGTGGGTACCGGGAACCAGAGTACAATAGCACAACGAGCTATTGTTGTCCGATGAAAATAATATCGTGGTCCAGAAAAACTACAGCATTTTGTTTACTGAATTATTTACTTGGGCGAACAAAGAAAAATCTGCACACTTTTAGCATTCTGTTTCGGACAAACAGAAAAACGTTTTTTCGGAGTTCCTATTTCCACTGATTGATTACTGCTTATTATCCATTTGTTTTAGACATCATGGCTTGAAGAACGTAAACTCGCCACAGAATCACCCACAACTGTGTGTGTGTGTGTGTGATTTTTCAAAAGGTAACAATAGCTTCTTCTGAAAGGAGTATATTTGGTCAGAGCCTTGAGCAAAAGTACTTATAGAATTACATTCTCACCGCACTAATGAGATACGGTCAGATCTAATCACTATTCCCCATTGAAAACTGCCTTGGATGCGAGTACTCGAGGCATCCGAAACGCGGGCTCGCTATTATTTCCACCAACAAAGCCCGTTTTTAACAAGTGCGTATTCCCCTATATGGAGGTATATTGCGTGTACACTAAATGTAATAGGGAATAAACCAAAAGTATTCATTTTCATTGTTTTGTTTTTAGGGGAAAACACTTAAAAGCACTCCGTTGCGGTGTGTACTGCCTTGTAACTTCCGTGATGTTTCAAGTAACGCATCCGCCAAATCGTTTCCAAGTTGACACCACGGCCCTGGATAATCCAGTCGTTCAGCAACGTTCTGTTAGGCTCACCATACACACGAACATACTCCTCCGCGGTCCGGCACAATGATTGGCTTATTAACTTAGCATTGCAATTGGTGATTCGGACCAATCAGGTTGAAGAATTAGCTTAAGTGCTCCGGTGCGTTCCGGGGCACAGCTGCAAACGCACATCGAGCGCACATAAAACTGGGTCCAGGCCTATAATCCGCCCAGGCGAGTAATGTAATCGGATGGTGTTGCACGCATTGTCCGGCTTGTTTAGATTCTGACTCGCTGTAAACATTCGGATACTTTCCAGTCCAAACCTCGTGTTGGGATTCACACCTACGGCGGTAATGTTTCTATCCATCGTTCTCGTCTGTTTTCTGCTCCGTCCCACCAGAGCATCTCACGAGTTATCTAGTCCCGGTGAGGAAAATTCTTGTCGCTGTGATTTTGCCGACATAACCGGCACGTGCGTGTGCACTGATATGTATAATGCATCTAGTATGGATGATCTACTTGATACCCATTCGGATCTATTCTGCTCCACTCAATCAACGTTGATTCGTTCGGCTCAATTCATTCGACTTCCTCAACTACGGTCAATCGCAGGAAACCAGTCATTACCACGACTGAATTGCTCCCTGAAATATTTGACAAATTTGAGTCTGAGTTTCACGGGGCTTGTGCAACTAGATGCAAATAGCTTCCTGGACTTTCCCAATCTTGTTTCATTAAATTTTTCCTACAATCCACAACTGAATAGTTACGGTGACGGTGCTTTCTCACCGTTTGGTCCACAATTGACGACCATGATCGCACAACATAACCCGGTTCGATCGCTGACTCGCGATGTGTTCCGTGGACTGTATGCGTTGCAGAAACTAGTCCTATCAGACAACAAAATCGGTTACATTGAATCAGGGGTGTTCTCACGTAACTGTTGTGCGGATTTGCGTGAATTACGTTTGGATAACAATATTCTGACTGTTTTGGACAGTGACACTTTCTTGGGTCTGAAACGTTTGGAAGTGTTGGACTTGAGAAACAATCCGTTACAACAAATTGACCCCGGCTCATTTACGCACGCAGCGACAACTTTGACGGAATTGTACATGAGTCACAGCGATGCCACACCGTTCGGAGGCTTTGAAACTCCCCATCCAGACTTGTTTATGCAATTGAATCGCCTCACTGTCTTGCAGATGGATCAGTTGAAGATAAAAAATTTAACGGCCATGCATTTTCACGGATTGAGCAATTTGCGCATTTTATCTCTACGTGGAAATCGTTTGAGTCAACTACCATCTGATGTATTCTCTAGCTTGAAACGATTAGAGCAACTAGATCTGTCTGCCAACCTGTTAGTTTGTGTGTCATTCGCGCTGAATCCAACGGAGCAGTGGGACATTTTGACCGGGTTGCCGTTGAAATGGATTGATTTATCGTGGAATCGATTGACGCACTTGAATCAGCTGACAATCCGCAACTTGGGTCTGTTCGAACCCGGTCTACTTGATGGGACTAGAATTGTACTCAATCTGACAGCTAACCCCTGGCAAAATATAGATGATGATGCTTTTTGCGGTCCGCCAGCATCCCCTATCATTAGACCAACTGACATCGTCCTTGGTCCTGTTCCATCAACTCCTTTTGGTGCATGGCGTACATCGCTCGGTCTTTGGGTTTCCAGAGCTCAGTGGCCGGATGGGCCATTAGCGTTGATTGGCTCAAAGTCACGTCTTTATGGGCTAATGCTGAATGATGCAACAACAAAACGTATGATCAAATTATCAGAGGATGACCCAGGATTTGCTAGGTTTGGGCATGCTCTTTTTGGGTCAGAAGATTCGGAGCGTCGTTGTCAACATTTCCGCGCAAATAAACACTCTCGACGGGCATCAAATGATACAACTGATCTCAGCGAAATTAAAAGACCTTCGCCTATCTCGATAGCCTATTCCTTGGCTTCTCATTGTCCTCGACTTCTGATACACAAACTAGAAGACTGGGAATTGGCCAGCTTAAAGGTGACTGAACTGATTGACACGTACGATTCCATGAGTAAATCTTCTCTTCGAACCGCTGACCGAGGTTCTCGGATGTATTTGCTTGTGATTGTAGGTGTGTGTATCACTTTTTTGCTGATCGCACTAACAGTGATCATGTGCTATCGCGCCTGGTCTCGAAGGACCTCGCAGAAGTGCGGCAACAGTGACTTCGGGGGCTGTCCCACGGGTTTGACATTGGAAGGTCCAACAGAGAAGCAACTTCTTCTCAGGCATCAGGCTCTGTCAAACAACAATGTGAATCAGAACTCAAATATCGTCAACACGCATGCTACGGACAATGGTCATGGTGAAAATCGTCTGCAGCATCGTCACTCGCATTCCTACCATACCAACCACTCGATTCCTGTCGACGGCCAATGCTCAGCCGAGGCCCAAACAAACGGTGCACAACCAACGAAAACAACAACCCCAGTCATAGAACCGAATGATTTCGACCCGGTGACAGCCAGTTCCCGTCCTATATCACCAAATCCGACTACGGATCCCCAGTCTGAAGTCTGCCCGGTGATCTCCATTTCGCGGGCTCATCTACGAAGCGGACGTCCAAAAAGTGACTCGGACGCGAATGAAATAGATACTAGTAATAAGCTGACTGCATTCGGAGTGGTTTAGTACATTTTCTTCATTGTTCTATATTTTCACCGTTCTACGAGACCCCGACGCAGACAACTCGTAGACACGCCTCGGAACAGTCAGTGTCTGGACCTGTGGTCCGAGTACCGACTCAAACGAACTCAACTGTTCTCGTTTCTCTTGTACATATATGCATACACATGTACACGCAAGTGCAAACACTGTCACAGAATACACAACTTACTGATCAGCACAATTTTCTACACGTGATGCGTTTTGTGTTGGATTTATGTCATTTTTTCAGCCCCGTGATAGAGGCGAATCAATCATAAATGCACGTACGCACGTATTCATTTCCAATCCGGATTGACAGTGAATTCCCGTTTATTTCTATCCTTGCGTTGGTATCCAGAAAAGTGCCCTGCTCACCGGTGTAACCCAGGAGTCTTGAATTTGTAGTCCCTTGTTGCCGGTCACAATCAAGCCATCATCACTATTACCGGCCCACCACTACCATCATCACTACAAGAATAATAGTACTACTAATACTAACAGCAACTGCACGGTGACAAGTACAATGTGATAATAAAACACGCATTGTCACGATTTGATCGTGACAAATCGGATTCTATTCAGTTCAGTTCACCAGATGAATACAAGTAAATGTATATAATTTTTACGTACGTATACACGTCTGTCTCCTTCTTCATGTGTGTTCTTGTCTGGGCGAACTTAATTCCAAAAGCATTTTATGTGCTTCGGCAATTAGTCAACTGATTCACGCTTATAGTCACTATTTGACCAAGGTCAGTAACTTTGGGTACACTCGTGCGGGCGGTCCCATTGTGTCGGAACGGTGACTGCAATCGGCTTGTTTGTTACCTCAGGTCGCGCATATACCGAAACAACATACTGTGATGAATATCTGGACATACTATCATGCTGGTCTGTTTAGATATTCTTTCACAACACGCACTCCTAGGAAGCGACACTGGTCGAGAATCATGCATCGTCTGCACCCTTAAACTGTCAACTTTATGTGAAAAGAACTTAGCTGGAAAAATAATTAATTTCGGCCCGCCGACCTTGGGTCATGTGAACCCGCATGTGTTTAGTTTTGGCCGTTGTCAGATTGAATGAGTAGAAGTGGATTATGTTTAGTTCCTATAGATAGTTCTTTAGCGTTCAACATCTCAGACGTATCGTGCCTTATGGTTCTGTATGGAAGCGAGAAAACTTCAGCCCATAGAACAGCTATCAAATTGCCGGTATTGCACTTTCGCACACCTTATGCAATGGATACGCTTATAGTCATCAAGGCCCGGAGCACTGTTGCCGTGCTAATCAAGTCTGTCTCTCACAAAGGATCACAGGCAAGATAGGGAAAGACTTAATTTGCATCAGCAGAATGACCAATCTATTGATTGTTTAGATCAGAATCTTTAATCCACCGTCTAATTGCATCTTAAAAGTGTTTATTTATTGTCCGTACATATTTGTCTGGGACGAAAATAGTCGTGATGTCCCGGAAAGTCGGATAGTTATTCCGCTGGGACACTAAAAGTGAAGTTTTCAAAGAAGGCATGTCAATAAACAGTCCTAACCTCCATGGCATTGATATCTGCTGCCGATCACGGCCCCAGTTATTGGTTTCCGTGTTGTAGTGACGGCTGAGCTTGGCGCTTAGATCCGAAAGCTTCACCCCTTGAGGCGGTGCCGTCAACTCGAAGGTATTGACTTCGTTCTAAATTATTTCATCGAATCATCACACGGGGATTCCATGGCTAGGATAATTGCTTATACGGTTAATATAACAATTATTCAATGGTGTTACGGATATGCATAACTGTTCAGATATGCGAAGACCCCAGGTTTCGTACCCAGGTCTCACGAAAGGCTCGGATGACCCTCCAGTTTGACCTTGCCTTAGTAATGAAATGTTCGGTCTTGTTGTGCCACTAACGATTCATTTCTCAGTGATTAATCTACTCATACAATCAGCCATTCTGGTGACAATGTGAACGCGTTCCGATCTAATTAACGTGTACGCACACACACACACACACACACACACACACACGATCTTTGTTCTCGAGTTCTGAATAGAATGAAATTCCGTGCTCTGCCGTTCAGCAACTGGACCTCCTTGATTGTTTGGTAAAAATTCGAATTCTCGGACCAATTCCAAGGGCCTTTGGACGATAATAATCGTAGAGCGTAAAACTTTTGCTGTCTTTTTTCCGCTAAAGTTAAACCCAATTATCTTATTCGGTCAAATGGCTGCTAGCCCCTCTCCATCTGGTCGTCTATCCGTGCACTTGATGCTCGCACGCAGGTGTACACATACGCATGCACATAGACACATGCATACATACATACAGGCACACATACGGATGCGGCAATCTATCGATTCATATCGTCTTCTACATGGTAGAATCATTCAGTCCAAAAGGGTTCATTTTTTCTCTTCCACTTCATTTGTCCCCTTGTGACTCGTTCGTCCTAGAAGAGTAAACTATAGCAGGCCGGTCTACAGGTGAACAAGTAAACCAACAGTTAAGTAGTACTCGATGATATTTGGTGAAACTCGTTTGTCGTCTACTTTAAAGTTTGGAAAAATGATTCTGGTTATTTACGTGGTATCTTTCATTTAAACGGTAGATATATCGTCTCGTTCGAGTCTGCTGGTCGGCGTTAGCGATTGGGAAATCCGGGTTTTAGAGGCCAACCCGAAGAGGTTTACTATGAGACAGAGAACACAAAAAGTGCTTTCTCGGGCTAGCTCCGATCTGAGGTGTAGATGATTTTCGTCACTGCTCTGGTTGTCAAGAGTTCCTTTGATATCTACATTACCTATTGCAACTCCCTAACGTTGCAGATCACACATCGGACAGCTATCTACAAGACCACCAACTCTTGTGCTGATTAGTCCTGTTAAAGTGGATTAGTCTGTCATCATTCAAACTGCCCTAGTGGTCAAGGGGAACTACATCTTCCTACAGAGAACTGCTGCGGGTTAGCAAACTGTCAAACGCGGACAGTTAGGCATCACATTCTATTGCCTTTGCGGAAACATTTTTCATGAAGAAATATAGTTGATTCAGTTTTAAAAGGTCGCATTTTTCTTCTTTCACATAATTGAGGAGCAAAGAAATCGGCGAATCATATGAGAAGACGATTGATCATAAAAATGCTGAAAAAAACCGCTTTGGCGAGGGATCGATTTAATGGGATACAATAAGTCTTCGCGTAAAATGGAGCCGGGGGATTAGCGAACGGAAAACCGAATTTCCAAGACAATTTGGAAGAGGACCAAAGGGATCCGAAAGCGAATAGAAGTGAAGCCTGTTCACATGATTTAAGTAGTCTAGATAATTCCACGGTACGAACAATGCAAGAACAGAAGAAAAGACAAATACAATGCGAATCTTTTCCGGATAAGCTCCGCCAAAGCATTAACCCCCGCCACCCAAAAAAGATTGGAAAAAAGAGGATATGAAATTTGTACTTTTGGTTTTTATTGAAGAGGGTGCAATTGGGATACGTCATTAATAATTTGCATGAAAATGTCCGTTTTTCGGTACCTTTGCCTCCAAATGAACTCACACAAGTGGCTTTCCACGAAAGATCAGTGTGTGCCGCATTGGCGTTTATTCTGCATCATGTAGACGTTCCAGGGAGATTCGGTAGTTTATGTGTGAGCATCATTCATTTCAATCATCGTTTCAATTCGTTGGTATGATGTCCATATATCGGAGATGATGATTGAGCTGGGGGCGATGCAGGCCTGGATTGTGTCTATCAAAGTGGCTGCAGTTCAATCTGACGCTGTATACACGAACACCTCTTTAGTTTCCCGGCAGACCCCTCCAAAAATCCACTGCCGGGGAAGGACTCACCCTGCGTGGTTTTTACAGCGAGATATTAGCGTTTCATCGGTCTCGAGCTGTAAATCGGGGCCGCCGATAACTGTTAGAGTCTATAAAAGCCGCCAGGCGCAAACTTCGCGAAGAAAGTTCTTCCAGTCAACAGACGTCATGTGACTAATAGATAATTCCTCTGAACAGAATTTGATTTTTGCCAAATTTTTGGACCATCAATGCACGAATAGAATTACTGTTCTAAACTCCATCATAAACCGCTCTAGCGAAGTTCCCTTTCGAAGACCGATTTCTTGGCGACACTGTCGGGCATTACACCTCCACCTTTCAGAAACAGTTGAAAGTGTCATTTGGTGGCCATTGTTGCATAAATGTTGCTGATGGATGACTCCGTGGTTTTGCAAAAAAACGTATTGCCGTCTCCTTGTCATGAATGAGAGTTGGAAGCGTTAGAAAGTTCATTTAAAGTTTTACGTCCGAACGGAGAAAATGTTTGTACAAAATGAGCCTGGGTGCGGATAAGGAATTGTTTTCATCAAAAATAGGTCAAGGTTGTGTGTCCATTAAATTGGAGCTGACAAAATGTGGCGGGGCGTAACTTATTGCCCATCCACTTTTTGTATTAGTGACTTATCTGGAAAAGATTCTATGATGTTGGCCAAAAAGGGTGATTGCAACGTCTTCCACGGGGCGACAGAATTCCTTCAGAGAACTCTCAACCATTCATGCCGGTGAATTCTAATTAGTGGATGCTGATTGATTCATTGGGAAATCCTATCGTGACAGTCGAACTGCCAAAAGTTCACTGTGGTGCATTCCATGTGTTTCTGCAAATAAAGGCATATAACAACTGATTCTTAAGCAAAGTGCCCAGACTCTGTTCAGCGGGGCCTTATAGTTCAACTGGTGGGTTGAGTCCATGCGTGGATCTGAATCCTCCCGGAGTTCGGATTTTTTACAGTTGGATCAGTTCTACAGCTTAAAATTTTCCAATCGAGTTTCCTGCCATGGTGACTTCCAAGCATCTGGAGAGAACCTACGAAATCTGGCGAGTGGCACTGCGGTCAATGAGGAAGGAAGATGAAACCAAAAGTTAAGTGGATGCTTGAAAATTTTGGTAAACTGATTTCGAAATCTGTTCGAACATGGATGTTAATTCTAGGACAGATTGCTGGAATTATAGCTTAAATCCTTAGTCTCACAAAGCAAAACGACATTATAACCATGCGAGAATGGGTGCTCCCAAATATCAGCCCCAGAAACACCATAGTTCTACTATGTTTTTCATTGGCATGTCGAACTTGCACACCTTTGTAGCTAGCTTCCTCACCCTCTCTCTCTCTCTCTCTCACGCACACATAAACACACAGGCAAATTCCATGATCATATCAGCGACCTAATTTTGTAGTTCATCAACGTCGTTCCGGTGACACGGTAGGTTTGTTTCAATACAATATTTGAAGTCTATGAAATCATTCATGCGGAACGGGTTTTCGAATCCTTCACTGATTGTCACATTGTTGTTTCCTTCTATAGAGTGTTTTAAGATGGCAAAACAGGCGAGAAACTTGCTACTGTTCTCAAATACCTATTGACATCACCGCTGACAGTACCCCGTTAGACCGGTGGTCATCCAGTTTATATACTTTGTAATGTCTATGATTTGACAAAGAAATTTGACCCCATTGCCTAGACCAACTAAATCACGAACAGTACTCAAGTGGCACCGAGACAATAGTTCTTCGACATATTTAAAGTGTCCCAACTGAGTTTCTTAGTTCGCTTGTCATCAGTTAATTAATATTACAGTGTGAAATTCCTGATTTTCCGTTCCATCCTGCGATTTGGACTGGCTAACAGTGGCCAGTTATTTTTGCGTTACACTGTTCCACAAGTATAGGATGCTCAAAATCGTAACCATCCAACCGACTCTTTGCTGTCAGTCCGATGGCGGTTAGCACATATGAAATCACTGGACGGGGGATTCTGATGTTATGTGACTGAGCTCACGATGGCTGCAAATGTGAAATGCCAAATAAAGACATGCTTTCCGGTACATTGTGTTACATTGTGTTGCACACAGGAACGTAAGATATTGGGTTCGTATAGCTCGATCGCTACGGTATTATATCTCACCCAGGCAGAAGTGAATGAGTGAAATTAATCGCGAGTATGGACTTCACCGGCAGCTCTTGGTCTTCCATAGAATGGTATAGTTTAAAAATAATATTCATAGGGGACATGAATTATGACGTGCATTTCGGGGCACCCAGAGAAATTTGGCAAGTGTCAGTTTGTCAGTGCTCGACATTTCTATTTATCTCCATGGTCGGGAACGTTATCCTTTCAGTGGCCAAGCGGATAAGGTCGTGGCGTTTGGACGTGAAGGTTGGGCTTTCGAATCCTCCCCTTGCCGGTCAAATTCCCGGCTTGGCAACCCTTTGTTGGCCGCGCCCCCCTCCCTGAGAAATTATGTACATTGTTATTGCATTAATAAAGGAAGTAAAAGATGAAAGATAAAGTTTGGTGTGATTGCTCTTCTCTGACTATGAGAGATCCATCTGGTCTAGGTGGATTGAGTGCCTAAGATAATATTGACAAACTAGCGATCTGTGATTTGCAGAGAATTTTCACCATGAACGATTGAACCGCTGAAGTTCTCGTCACAAATTCTATTGTGATTTACTAACGGAATGCAATTGTATCATGTGAATCTGACTTTATTGACCGTTGCCATTCGGTAGAATGTTTTTTTGTCGAAATAGGGATGCGACCTTCCGATTTCATTTTTTCTTTATTCACGTTAGGAAAAAATCTCGCCGACTGGATACCGCCGATGGACGCAGTTTAAAAACGAAATTCCGAACAGAGTAAAAATGATCACATCGAGCCGTGTGTCTTTTTATCAAACGTGGAGGAAGTCGTAGGTAATAGGCAATTGGTCAAGTGGATTAGAGTATACCGCGGTTGTCTTGACAACAAGCACATCATCCTGGTCATGCCTATGCAATGAGGTGTTTGACTTTCGGGAATAATTATCTTGCAATTCAAATCGATGGAAAGCAATAGAAGTTCCCATGACGAATAATAATGTTCGTGATTTTCGATTTACAAAACTTCCATTGAAATCTGATTAATTTGTGATCCGTAGTTTTTCCCGTAGAACTTTCAGTTTACAATCTCGCGCAGGGATAAATGATCCATTGCTTCGTAGGTGCAGAACAGCACGGCATTTAATCTGTTAGTTCTTAACTGATATCGATTTATTGAACTGTATATACGTTAATGTGATAAATACTCGTCAGTCATGCCTGCTATTTTAGTGTCTACAGTAAATTTTTTTGAGGATATGGTTTTACGATAACCTCATTCAACAATATTAGAGACTGGAAGTTAGTAAAACTTTTATTTAGTTACCTCTTATATTCATGGTTTGTCGGGTTCCACGTCGTAACTGGGACATAATTTGTTTGAACAATGTACCCAGAGCAGCTAGATGCATGATTTACGGCATTTAATTGTCCATATCAGTTCAGTTCAGTTTTTACAACCACCACAGTTCTCTGCCTTCGGTGACCCCATCACATACCCAAAAAGAGAAAAGAGGAAATGAAAAAAAGAAATCGTCCAAGATTAATTGAAAGAAGATAGGCTGAAAAGCTTTTCTGAGTGCACCAAGATTAACGAGACGATTTCTAACTGGAACAAAACGCGAATCCCTCAAATCACATTCGAACGTAAATATGCCTAAATACTGACTTTGTTTACGTGCAACACGTAGACTTGACAACGAAATCCCCGTGTCAGTGAGAGATGAATCAACGAGGAACAATCGAACCCGAAAGATCCGAGTGATCGAAGATTTGGTCGGGCCTCAGACACGATGATCTCAGTTTCCAATTGACCGGGCAAACAACCCAGGCTGAGCTATCCCCATCACGATCATTCACGGGCCAACGAATGAAGGCTTATGGCGAAATCGGGATACAAACGGACGAATTTTTTACGGGATCAACTCACTTTGCACGGTTTGTTGGCATCCCGATGCACCATTCGTGGACCCGCGAATGGTCGTGATAGTCCGAGTTCCACCTACCTCGAAGCCGTGTGTCCGTGTCGATCTCATTGCTATTGTGTATATGCTACTTCAGCTTGCAACCGAATGTCGCGCCGATGCAACAGATATTTCATATTGGTAAGTTTCAATCCGACCGTTTGTACTTCATCTGATATACGATCATCAGGGTTGATACATTTACCCATCTACTTCACCCATTTCTTCCGCTGTAGGAATAAAGTTCGACTTCCAGTTAGTTAGGTCGCGCACCAGCGTTTTATCCTGCGGAGCTGTAGAACACTTTCTAAACACGCATACTATCGTTCAAACGATCAATAAATCCTACATCTGATTAACGCCCACTGCGAAATCGGCGTTAAATGTACAGACCAATTCTCTTCTGGTGTTCCGGTAGCCGTTCACTGTCGTCACTGTTCCCGTTCCATAAACGATTGATCCCATTAAAAAGAAAAACAACTTGACGGGATGCGTTGTGTTGCTCGGCTCACAGACCATTTCTATACGTGTCCTCAATGATGCATGTCAGACCCCCTCACGCCAATCACTCATCTAGATGCGTCCGAGAGTGGCACTGGTTGACAGTCTTGCGTGTGGAGCCATGCTGAACACACATTAACCCGATTTTTTGTAGAAGAAAATTTGGATTCTCATTCTCTGTTCGTGAGCCACTGCGGGTTGTTCACACAATTTCGATTTCATTATCTGCAACATGCTCTGACGTGAACCATGGGAAGCGCCGGATTAATTGGCTTCATGTCCCATTATCAGCCAAGTGTTGCACAAATTTTCACCTGTCCCTACTGTTCGACTGACTAAAAAGACCAAGACGCGTTCTTGTATGACTTGTACAAGGGTCCCCTTATAAATTCAAGAACACATAAATAAAATTGAAGCAGAAGTTTGGGAATGAAGAACTTACCTGCCTCGGGAATCGTTTTCTAGGCTGTCTTTTGTGAAAGGTCGATTGTGATAGCATCATCCCTAGCTTGGTAGTAGTCATATGAACAGCAGGCCTGTAGCGTGGCGTTGCGTGTTTTTATCCATTTCTGAAAACGCATAGTTCCGTAGCCGATTTCACCCTGCTCGAGTGATTTCTTTTGCCGATTTTAGTGGGAGATTGGGTCAGTGGAACGCAAGAGATAAGCCTGTTTATCAATTTGGTCAAATATGCCACATGGACTGAGGTAAAAAATACCTCATTCATACGTCCATCAACACACGCTAACCTACGTACGTAAAATTGACTCCATCGAGAGTTTGTTCAGGTATGTTTATTCTTGAGCCGATGAACGAATGCATGTACAGACGTACGCGCAAATGAGCTTCCCACCATCGAGCACCAGAGGCTATACACACACACACACACACACACACAGGCAAGTGCCGACGCACGTACGCGGTCTTTGAACTGTTCAGATTGATTAGCCAGCCGACAAATCGATTGGCCGGCTCGGCGGCTTGGGACTGCGCGATTGAATGAGAGGCTGAGTGCGGAATGTCAACCGCCTTCGGCTTGTCACTGGACATCAAAAACAAAACAAAAAGCACTTGCGCCTATACGTCCATGCGAGCACCGACATGCTGTCAGTTGTGAAGAGACAGGCGAAATGTGAATTAGCCACAGAATATTCAGAGTAGATACATAAGGCCGACAAAAAGACCGATATGCTTGTCTCACATTCAGATAGTTGCCTTTGTCATCGTCGTTATAACTTCCACTTCATGGTCGGGAACGGCAAAACGAAGAGGTGACGATCGTAGCCAATCGGTCAACAGGACAAAACCGTCATTCACACAGCTGATACACAATGATGGCCTTTGGGAAAAATGCTTTGATTCGTGTGATTTTACCCGACTAGACATTATCCGGACGATTTGGTTGATCATGGGCACGTGCGCAACG
>LUCM01007251.1:0-57030 GCA_008360955.1 Fasciolopsis buskii | reverse complement strand
AACAAGCTTTTTAGATGTGCCGCCATTCTGAGAGAGCACTCGAGATATGGGCACACAAACAACGATTAAAAGTGGAGTAGCAATATGCCTGATCCGTGTGTTTGCGTGTGTGCTTGTAGTATTAGTAGTAGAGATGACAAATCGGCGAATAGTACAACAACCATCTCGAGGTTATCCAAAGAGAGAAGAGGGGGTGGTGAGGTCAACAATAGCAGCGGTATCATCAATCGACGGAGAGAGAGGGGTTCGCGGTGCCTTTTGATTCGGCTAGTGGCACCACTGACGCCATAATGGCGAATGAGAAATGCAAATGGTAATTAAAGGCTGTATCTTCCGGCCTACCGGGCGAAGAATGATATATCACGTTGGGCTTAATGGTACACAGTGTCAGTGGCACAGAAACACACACACACATGGAGTAATGAACGCACAGGAATCTGACCGACAAAGCAGCCACTCAGTCTACTTTGAAGCTATCTCACGTTTCCGACCAAAAGGGGGTTGCTGAATCAGCCACCATATTTCTTATGGTGAAACGGGATACGCAAGGCAATAACCAAGACAAATTTTACTTTCTTTCCTTAATGAATGCTTGCACGTACCAGAAGAGAACAAGTTGTCTTCTGATTTGGAATAGGAAGAAGATTCGTGTGATAATAAGCATGAAGTTGTAAGTTCTGGCATGGAATTGTGTGAAACGGTGATTCTGCTGATCAGCAGCAAAGGCTTCTGTGAAAATCACAGAGAAATTAGTTTCGTAAATATCGCACCCAAACAACTCGTGGGCATTATTCTTCTTCGGTATAGAATGTTGTTACCGGAATGGACTGACTCGAAGCTGAACCTTGTTCTAGCAAAGGAAGAGCTAGATGAAGTAGACAGATTTATTAACTTTGGTAGTTGTATCTCACCAGGTGATCGTACATCGGGTCGAGTTTCTTTTCGCATACAGAAGGCTGGATTGAAATTTACCAATTTGAAGCATCTGCGGAGTCGACGCAACATCTGCTTACCGACCCAAACTCGCATATACACAGTAGCTGCAACATCGATCCTGCTATACCTTTCAGAAACTTGACGGATGTACGAAGATTTTTGATGTACGGAACTCTTTGTCTTCGTATTATTTGGTGGAATATGCTGGGATAATTTTGTGAGTAATTCAGAGATTAGGTGTAAGGCAATGGGCTCTAGGGTTCAGTGTTTATAAAATACAGTTAATAAGAGTAGATTAGGGTGATTGAAACATGTTTCGCCAATGCCCACAGGATGAATGTCTCATTATGCGCGGTTGTCCGTGGTTGTAAGATGTTTAGAGGTGACGAATTGATGATATGGTGAAAAGGTAAGAAAATTTTACCCAGAGGACTGGCACGTGTAGGTCAAATTAGGTTACCAGTTTTGGGGTCCACGAGAACCCCCCAGGCCTCGATGGGAGACTTTAGATGATGCTGCTGCAGGGGGGGGGGCGTTATTCCATTCGTAATATTTCCTCTTCTATAAAGTTCTTCAGTTTATTATATTTCAATTGGTCTTGACCGATTACATGTTCTCTTGTTCTCTTCTATGTATGTGGTTGTGGTAAGTCTACGTGTAAACCACGTGATGCAACCGGTATGGTTTCACGCTAGACTGCGTAGACAGCCAGGCAATCTGAGCCGTGGCGATGTACGAATGATAATTTAACTCATGCCCTCTTAAGGTTTGGACACGGGTTGGTACCGAAATTGCAGTGACATTTTCTGGTCCGACGAGTCATGTGAAACGAGGACAGATCATGTCCGGTGAACTGGCCAACAACCCTTTCTAAACTCAGATGAATGACGCACGAGACGAGAGATCAATCGCCTGTAAGTTGGAACGTACGGGATGGAGAACAAACGCTTCGTCATAAATGAAGAGCAAATAACAGGCGGGTCTGATTTTCGTCACACTTTCAGAGGCCAGTGGAAACATTGTTCGAAACAAAGACCAAAGGAGAGGCATTGAGACCGGAAAAAAACGGGTGATTGGGAAAAAAATTAATCTGAGGAGACCTATACAAATTATTCGATTATAAGCACATAAACGAACGGTCTTGCTGACTGGCTAGAGGCCACATGATCGTTCTTGCTTGATTAAAGGAGGAAATCGAACCAAGATGATCAACTGAAGGCGTCTGAGTTAGCAACGGCGATAACCCGACCATGAAACTCCCCAGTTCCCATTGGCCCGAAGATAATTCAACAATCAAGTCTCCTCGTTGTTCGTGTGTAAGCATGGTTGGTGAATAAACCTGAATGAACATGTCTCCCAACTGTTGTGATCTTCTGGTTCCTTCGTTTGGATAATTTGGGTTCCACTGGTCCCAGTGTTTATTGACAGTCCGCATTCGTGTATTGCTACTATTGATCAAACTGCATATTAACATTTCAAGTACGAATACTGACATGGTGCTGCAAAATAGGAATCTTAACCAGAGCATGTTGAAAATTCATTGGTCATCTATGGGGTTGGAAGTTCGGAATGACGGACTTTCAAAAGACAGGGGAGGTTGGACCGCTTTGTTTGACTTGAATGTCGTTCACACTCTACGAATTGTTCCGAGTTTGATTTATGCGAAGTCGTGGGGGGCAGAAAACTGCTTATCTAGTTCTTCGCATGTCGTATCTTACTTCCATAATGTACATCATTTTCAGATGGGAGTTCGCGGTCAGCAGAGAGCTACAAATTTGGGAAGTTAGTCAACGGTTGGAGAATTCGAACCCATGACCCTCGGGTCTAAAGTCCACTACCTTGGTCTTTATCTTTTGCCTTTTACTTCCTTTATTAATGAAATAACAATGCACATCAATTTCCAGAACGGGTTTCGCGGCCAACAGAGTACTGCCAAGTGGGCAAGTTGACTGACGGTGGCAGGATTCGAACCCACGACCTTATCAGTTTGGCTACCGCCGGCCTGTGAGTTTAATTGCAAATCACTTGATGTAGTCCAACACAGCTTCACGCTGGCCGAAGCAGACAGGCAAATAATTGGAACCATGATGGCAAACGGTCGTGAAATTCAAAAATCCCGCGAAGACGATTGGGTGAAACGTATTCCATCAGTCAGAATATCTCCAATTTTGCATGTAAATGCAAGAGTTGTACATAAAACCTGAACTTGTTTCCCATCTGCTGTGGTCTTTTGGTTGTCTTTGTTTGCGCCGCTTACGTCGGATCCTGTCCAGCGGCTCTCGGTAATTCGTATTCTTTCTTTTTGCGACCGCCTAAGTTAAGTGCTTTGACTTCAAGTCCAGGTATTACATTAAGTCTCAATAGGACAGTCGGATACACGCAGTATGAAGACGCATCGGGAGACAAAATATAGGGGGAATCGTTAATTCATGCAACTCGTGCGTATTACACAATTTCGGACAAACCGTAAACAGAAAACGGAGTGGATTGGTTGACATTCAAAATAATCTATAGGGTGAAGTAGAGCACAGAAGAGATTTGTTTAGAAGATCCAATGGTTACTGTTATCTGCCGGAAAGTTTAGGTTTTGGCAAATCTTTTTAGATAAGAAGAATGATCAAGGTCCGGCAAAGTAAGTAACAGTTATGTTCAGAGCTATTTATTAAGGTGGACAAACTGACAAGAAGCTGTCGAATCCCATCCCTCGGAAAACCAGGTGTAACGCGCTCGTTGACAGGCATCACGTCTCTTAATAATTTGGAAAGATTCGGTTTATAATGGAATGCAGTTTAGATTATGTTCGTTTTATTTCACCGAATAAAGAGACAATGTCTTGACTATTCTTGGGAAATATAAAGTCACGGCACCAACGCAGCGTTTTGGTTCTCAAAGCCAGTCAAGCTCGGAAATAGTGCACTTATCAATGAGGACAATAGTGTCATCGATTGTTCTGTACAGTGCGCACTCTTGGACTTCTATGTTTCTCACTTAATGTCGTACGGCTTCGTATGATAAATTCAGCTTTCCGCGCAGTGACCGTAAATTCGAGGAAAACAACGATAGTGTCCCCCTTAAAGATGTCTCCGGTCAGTTTTCCAACTTGCATAAGGCTTTCTTGTTTGTCCATCGATATTGCGAAAAAGGTCGATTTGCGCGACTTCGGTCAAATTCGAAAAGCCGTGCAGAAATTTGTGCATCACAAAACAGGTAACCTTAAAAGAGCTTTTATATGATGCCAATAAACTTTGAAAAATGTCACAGCTAAACAGGGTTCTTCAACAACCCACGAACAACCGTAGGATGATAAATGAAAGCACAGCCAACAATGAACGACTGGGAGCAACATCGGGCAAAGTCAAGCCACGTGGACGAACTAGTATCGCAGCCGACTTCAGATGATAACTTATATCAAACTCTTAGTACAAACGTGAAAGTGTAAAGGCCTTAGGTGGTCATTTTTGTATATAACCCCACCAATATGTATCTTCTTGTGCAGGGTCATTTAGATCGGCTTTGAGCCACAAGAGGTCCCCGAATAAGTAGTGATTTGTACACATGACTGCGAGGTCATAGTCATCACTCATTTATCAGCGTGCCTCTTGCAGGAGCGAGTCGTGTTAACTTACATGCTAGTTGGTCGAAGCTGGATTCACTCCGAATAAGCTGATCAATTTTACAATCTTGAAATCCAGATGGTCTATGCTTCTTACTGTCACCCTATCTAACTCACGTACAAATGTGTACATTCAGGCACACAGAGCTTACCAAGCCGGTCGCGGACTCTGAGGTTCAGGCTGAAAGAGAGTCCAATCGACTGGGTTGTCGCAAAGTATAGTGGATGCAGCTAGTCTTGCTCAAAATTGAAAAGGAAATAAACGGCTCATGGTGCATCGATCGATCCAGTGTCGTTGCTTGTACGCGAAAAGTGGACGAAATGTGGCCGAAATGCACTTTGTATGGACTTTGCCCAAACGACAGTAGCGCACTTAGTGCTTTCGTGAAGAAGTTCGTGGAAACAAGCAGTTTGTATTATGAACATCACAATGGTAAGCACAATAGGACAGGAGTTAGCGAATGCTATGCCGGTGAAATTCGTGAACCAGTTGTCAACCATTCACAGTGATGCGGATGACAGTTAGGCCGCGAGTACAGCATAAGCTTAAATTCCATCCTTCGCTATTCTAAGTAACTTGAATACATCAACATATTCTCCTACTATTCGTGTCACGTGGAGCTGTATCGTCAGACTGAAACCCCAAGAATTAAACAACGGCAATATTTCCCATCGTAAGCATTGTTTGCAATACAATAGGGAAGAGTTTTCCGTACATTATGCTGTGGTAACTCCACGTGCAAATCATGTTATATAACCTATACAGCTTTGCTGCAGCCCACCTAGACAACCAGCCAATCAGAACCGTGTCCTCACAGGAACGAAAAGTCCTAACATCTCCAAGTCCCATTGGTCCGAAGGTATTCAACAAGTCATGGCTCCTCGTGATTTATATATAAAGATAATTTGTAAATTAACGTGAACTTCCCGTTGTTTTCATTCACGTGGACAGAGTCGCCGTCATCTCGGTACCTACTAAAAGTCTGTACCATTGCTTTATTCTTAGCGATCAAACTCCGTATTGCCATTTCACGCACCATTATTACAAGTGTTATATCCCTGTGGCATTCTTGTGGAGTAGAGCGGTCGCACAGTCAGTATATCCAGTATACCGGCTTCTCATCGTAAGTTGACTGCAATCCAAAAGCTGCGCATCCACTCGAACAGTGCACATAAAATACGAGTAATTGAGTGCCACTGAGAAGCATAGACCATCCGGATTTCAAGATTGTAAAATTGATCAGCTTATTCGGAGTGAATCCAGCTTCGACCAACTAGCATGTAAGTTAACACGACTCGCTCCCGCAAGAGGCACGCTGATAAGTGAGTGATGACGTGCGTAAATCGAATTACTTATTCCGGGGCGGCCTGTACATGCAGCAAAGCCTTGAAAATCTTGCCAAATTGTGGTGGAATAGAATCTTTTGATTAAATTTGGAGATCCTGATGGAAACGCCGTCTGTAAGGGGAATTTGAGATGCTTCCAGTGGATTCCAGCGCACGATCTGCTTTCCTTCACACTATAAGATTAATGCGACCAAAATTTATTCGTCCTCTGTTTTATTATCAACAGGAGCAGACTAATTCATTCAACCTGACCTGGAGAGGATTCTCGTCAAACGGGTTGCCCGTGTAATCATTTGCGAAATCTATATTGAAATAACGGTTCCGCGTCCTGACGTGATTTACTCCACCGTATTGCGGGAGTGAGAGGGTGGCCGAGGGAAGATTGGTAGTAATTTGCAGTAGCTTTCTTGTTGCTCCGTCGCGATGGTCTACGTATTAACTGTACAGTACGTTGGTCGGCCTATCTGCACTGATGATTGTATCCACGTCGTCACGTGAGGCTGACCGCGTCTGTTTGGGTAACTTGAGCGTGTTTAAACTAGTAGCCTGTCTGCAGGATTGCCAATTCCTAAGGTTCTACGGATTTGCTGTTTAATAAAGATGCTTACCCGAGAAACCTGGGTGTTTTATCGGCCCGACACATTGGGACCCTGTGGTCATTAAAGCGACTGGGTAGTTTTCTGATCGATTGGGTGAACGGTTGACCGACTGACTAACGGAATGACTTTGCAAATGAGTGGCTTAAAACAATGTCACCTTGCGTTCGTGCATGCTTGCGTTTCTGTGTATTTGTGCTGTAAATGACACGCGGACTATTTTTGCCGGAACTGAAACCAACCTGAGAGGTACAGGCATCACAACAGACCTTGTACCATCTTCGCACGTTATGCCGCACTGACAAGCGCAAAGTCAATGAGTGATTTATTACTGCTTTGTGACAATCGGCTTTACAGAAAAAAACTATTTGTGCGCATTTGGTATAGCTCTCAGTCACCTATTCACTCGTTCTATCTCTAACATAATACTAAAGATTACATATCACTTTTGGCCTACTGACAATTTGCACTGAGTTTCGTTCTTCAACCCCAGACACACAACAATGCCGATAAACATCATATAACGGACTGTTCTATTTTACCCCTTAGTGTACCTTTCTCCTATCCACTTCGCATGACTATGAGTAAATAACCAATTAATTTCAACTGATCAAAAGCAAAGTATTTCACGTTCAAGCGAAAAGGAACACAACGAGGAAGGCCTATTACATGTATATTGATAACTAAAAAAATAGAAGTGAGTTTCACCATCTAAATCTCATCTACTTGTTCACTTGTCTGTGTGCTTTTGGATTTAGATTTATGTATGCATGTGTGTGCGTGCGTGTGTGGTGCGTGTGTTCGTGTGTGTTTTTGTGCACGTGCGTACTGCGCCGTGTTGGGCATGTTCTAAACCGGTGCGTCAGCCACTCCTTAGCGAGTCAACTGAATCAAGAAACTCGTGCCAAGCTGAATTGGAGAAATCAGTTCAGTGGAGGAATCCGCAAGCGGATATTTCTTCAACTATGTGCACATCACGTAGCCAGGTCAAATACTTCAAGTTTTTCCTCATTTGGTCAGATAAAAAATGGTTTTAGAGGTCATAAGCAATCAGAGACTTCAAACTATTTAATGCAGAATTCTAATTATCTGTTTATTTATTTATTCTTTAAGTTAGTCACATGTATTTAATAAATCGTCTTTTCATTCCACCAATCCACATCTCATTGATCTGTTCATGTGTTCATGTGATAAGACGTTAATTATTCAATTAGTTGACTGGCTGTAGGATGGACTGACTCGTTGGCGACTGATTTATTAGCCGTCTGGGTGGACGATCGAGTAAGTAAATAAACAAATAATAATAATAATAATGATAATAATAATGATAATAATAATGGTAACCGAAACAAGTTGATGAATGGGTGCACGAATAACATTCGTTAGTGCATACCAGAGAAGATGTCATAATAATGGATAGGAACACCTTTTAGTCAACACCGCAATCAATAAAGAGAACACTGATTTACAGAACCGTTTCAATAATGAAACATTCATTCGTTTATTTATTCTTTCATTGATTCATTCATCCAGTCAGTCAGCCAGTCAATCTACCCCAACTAATTAATCGTTCAAAATGTCAGCCTCTGAACTTAACCGGTTGTCGGTAACTCCGTTGTTCAGTTCCGCTGTAATTGTTCGCATATAGCCTTGCTCCTTATTTTGGTTATATCATTCAGCAGTCAAATAAACTAGCCAATGGGTTGTTCAGTCAGTTATACGAGGAACTCGCTACTGTTCAGAGCCCAGGAATACGCGAATCTTGTCGTGCACTAGCATGTCATTCCGGAGAGATATCAAACTGTCTGTCAATGTGGCACTTTCATTTTTTAATTTCAAGCATTAATTTTCCATACTGCGATTTTCAGACGTGTGACGGCGACCAAACTGCCAACAGAACTACTAGTTTTAAAGTTCCATCAGCTTCCGTTGTGTTTACACGTTGGCCATCGAATGCAGTTGGCATTTCTTTGCCCGGGTAACGGAACTGTTTCGCTTCAGCATCAGGCCATTCAATATGCAAAGTGGCATGGCGGTCTCTCACTCGCGAGATCACTTTGCTTCTGATTCTCGACAAAAAAACATTCATCACTTTTATCGGGACGATGCGGCGAATGGCAGCCGCCGGCGCTAACAACCATGCAAGCTAAAGAGTGCTGAAAATCACACACCAATGCTTTCAGCTGAATGTTCACAAACACACACACTGTAAATGGTGCATAAGTGTTCACCTGTAAGTGCGTCTTTAACAGGCCTCAGTGTATACAGTCGACCTGTGGTGGCATGGGAGACCAACGCGTGGAACTCGTTCGCCGACTCTCGATTGACTTTCTGTCAAACCAATCAACATGAACCGGGAAATCCATTTGTCAATGAAGGGAAGCCATTTTCAATCGGATATCTGGACAGAAGCCTAGCGGGCTTTTGTAGAAATGTGATGATGCAAGTACACGCAGTCTAATAGCTGAGAGAATAAAATGGGAGACTGGGAAAGCTTGTACGAATAGGACTCGAGCTGAGGGAACCGAAGTCGGATTTCCCAATCAATAATCCTATTGTCAAATTGAATAACTGGTAACAAAATACTTTTGCAAATCGGACGCAACAAACAAAATCGTGATTACTGCTACGACAATCAATTTCGCACGGATAACAATAATAATAAATCGGACAATTAGTATTACTTCTACTCTTTCATTGACGGCTAGTACAAAATTTCAAGTGATTTTGATACTGGCGACGGCCAGAATTTTATTTCTTATAACTGGCCTGCTCAAAGATGATAATAATAAATTTCTTCCGGCAAAAGATAGAACTGAATTTGCAGCTACTGCCACAAACTACTTATAACATAAGAGCAAACTAGTGAGCATGTTTCGTAGTTCTGGAGATTGGCCTACCATAATCGACGAATAATTTTTGGCGTATCACCATTTGAAGCCGAAGTGAACTGAGCAACTGAGCCAACTCTTTTCGATTGAAATGAGATTCTAGTGGGAAACCAATCAATTAGTGATCAGATATGGAGGATGATTGGACAGGAAAGTATCGGTTACGCATACGTGACGAGCGGCAATACTCACGAAATCGGCAGTGTGTTTTCGGGGTCTTATCATCCTTGCGTATACTAATGGCAACATTCATACACTCCAAATAATTCCAATGTGGTTCTAGTTTCCACTCTGCTTTGGATCACCCAATTCAGTGGTGCTCATTCCACTCACACGTCCACAAACGTGTTACACGGAAATATGTGGTCGAGTTGCAAGCGGAAAATAGAACTATTTAAGGAAACAAAGTGTCGTTTTAAGCAAACCATTCATTCTTATTTCTCTGTCTATTTGTGGGTTTCGCTCAAAACATCGATCCTTTGAACTTTTGTCTATCCATCCCTACTCACATCTACCGTTTCACCCCGGCTGTGTGAAACAGTTGTAGTCCCGTTGAATGAATTCATTCTGCGGACATTTTGAGTACCGGTCAAATAGCGAATAAGTGATTCCAATCCAACAAGCCTTAAGCGTGACATTTGCATCGTCTGAAAATCCAAAGGGACGGATTTACTTCAATAGTTGAGTGGAAAACGAAGTGAAACAATAGTTTCTTACCTACTCCAAATTCGTACGGCTTTAAAATACAGCTACTGTTTCAGGAAGCGAGAAGTGATTCTGCTATGACAAGATCCTAGTACTGACGGTATAACCTCGGCTAGTGATGTAATGTTTGCAATCAAATTGCCCAGCTCAGCGAATAAAACAATAATATATATGTATATATATATGTATATAATTTCAAGTTCAACATGGATTGTTCGATGAATTATGTGCTTATCAAAGCTCGCCCCTCCAAGTGCATTTAAGGTAGGTCATATGGTGTCAAATAGGACGATATCAAAATTTCATTATACATGAATAGCTCCGGTCATATTGGCTGAATCGAAGCTAACTCTGACCATGGTTTGATAAAAGAGATTCGATGATGGTACGGAGATTTCGCCACTATTGACGAATTGTCATATTCTTTTCATCCTAGCTCTTTAGGAAGATATAGACTAACAATTTAGGGGTATTCTTGACCTTATGTGCCTGTGAGAATCTGGTAGCCTAGACAACCATATTTATGCCGCACTTATATTGACAGTGCCAGAATCTACGACGCCGGCCAGTGGTGAACAGGCCATCCGTAGTTTACGGTCGGCGGCATCTACCGAGAGACGATTAAAGTCCCTGGAGTCCTTCTGGGGAGGTGGACATTAGTGCTCACAAATGTGAATACGGTGATTGGGCGTTTCAGTTCAAGTCGTGGAGCAACACTGCAAACGAAGTGGAGAACTATCTACCCAAACTTACGCAAACATACACAGACGCACGCATGCACACATACACACACACATGCACACACATGCTTGCCTGCGTATATTCATCAGCGTGGGACCAATGCGGTGGTCATAGAACAGACTAAAAATGATTTATTTGCGTCGGCGTTGGAAAAATTAGCGGAAACGCGAATGAGACAAACAAATCGGTGGGCCAAAACCGCGCACACACCGAGTTATTCAAACGGCGGTCGGCCCGTGGATATTACTTTGAAGTTCAACCGTGCCGAACGATGAGAGTCAGTTAGCCAGTCAGCCAGCCAGTCAGTCAGTCAGTCGGAGCAGTGTGTCTGGAAGGACGAGATGAGACCGAAATAAAGTTTCTTGTAGCACGGTTGTCACAAAATTTACCACACGCACTTCCACACACACACACACACACACACAAACACACACACACACAAAAACACATGCATATAGATGTAAACAAACAAACAAACTCGGCCGTAAACATTCACGTCAATGCAAACCAAATATTGGAAAGAACCGATGCAACTGACAAACAGAATCATGAAGAATCACATTCCTTCTCAGGAAAACAGATTCGTCCATTATTACAACCAACATATTTGTGTATTTGTTCGTCAAGAGGACCATTTTACTATCACATTCCCGCAGTTTGGTTAGACTGAACTGAAAAAAATGTGACCGACTGTGCATAGTCGATTGAGGGAAAAATGGACGACAAACGACTAACCGTCCTCTGTTCTGGGTCCTAACAGTGTGTATATTGAAAGTGGTTTCCCACCCTTACCATCACCACCAACCCTGTATCGTAAAAAAGATGACTATTGATTCTGTTCCTTCCTGTACGAAGAACAGGAAAAACTGGGGCAGCAACTGTTATGCGAAATTGATACTGGAACACAACGGTTGGAACGTGAAGATGCAACTTTTAACCGGTCTCTTTGATCTTACGTACACAGTGGTCAATGGAAAAGGAACTAGCCACCGTTAGGAAGGGATCCGCCCCGTTGATGCTTAACGAGAGATCAGCAGAAATTGCCGTTTTTTAGGTTAGCAATTAGATACCGTTCCGGATTAGATTGGGAATTTTGCCGTACCCGGGGTAGAACGGGATGAGAAGGTCCACATCCTCTGAAGCACCACAACCGGCAAAACCAATTGTCGAAGGGGTAGGGGAAGACTACGTCAACTGAGTCGAACTTTTTAGCTCCCGCGACACAAAGTCCGCCGTGGCAAGCGAATGCAAATTACCATCACGATTATTCATTACGACTGTTTGCATAAGTTTCATGGAAAATTTTTGCTGCCAGCTGGTTAAATAATATTAACCAGCTAATGTCTTTTTTAATGCGTGTTAATATATTAGTGTTTAACAGGCTCAATTTGGTTTTGATAACAGATGTCTACCTTCATTGGATTTTCCGTGGTGCTTACCAACCTACTCTGTGTGGTGTAATCTTCGCTCGTCAGTACTAATGATTCTTTAATTATTATTATTATTATCGTTATTAAATCCTCTCGTAATATTTGTTTAGTAATCCAAAAAGGAAGTTTTAGTTGAAGAAATGCCGTTAAAAAGAGAAGCGAACGAAGGAGGCCGCTGGGGAACTCAAGACGCTCACGTTCGTTCGCGTGCCAGTACCAGTGTTTTTCGAAATGATCAATCCAGAACATAATCAATTCCATGATGGAGATGGAATCAATGTCCTCGACTGTTTGAAATCGGTATATTTCAAACAAGAGTTGGGATGATGACGTTAAAAATACAGTCCAGCGACAAACTTGTAAGGCAATAGCCAGTTAGTTCTGTTGAGTTAAATAATTTGAGTTACCATTTCCCATTGGCCTTGAAATTCAAGGGGACTGAATGCTACTCTGTTTTCACTTAGGCAATTGGTGGTCTAATCCCCGGTGACTTGTCCGCACAGCGTTCAGCATCAACACATCGACTGGTGATTTTTATTAGGCAAAAAACTCAACATCAAGTCAAGCCTTTTTGTGTCCACGTAGCCTACACCCATACGATACAGCGTGGACCAGGTCCGATGCATGGTTTATTGCCGATAGCCACCAGAAGATACTGGGACCGTTGTAAACAGTTAGGCGGTTTCAGGACACAGAAAAGCAATCGGTAGAGCAAGGCATGACATAGACGACAATTCTATAGGACGTTTATGATAACATACTCGGAATGTTATATATAATCCGCCACAGTTCAACTTACTACTAAACATTGTGTGAGCACAACAGATGCTTTAATGTAGTCAGAACACATCGTAAATGTCATCTATCACGGAAGTCCGTCACTCTGAGCAACGGTAATCAAGCCTACGAAATTCAGTGATAGATATTGGCAGTTTTCCATGCAATGTCAAAGCTAAGTACATTGTTCTAACCGGTCCCGATTAACTTAGAGGTCCGGATTTTCCGCTGACAGTCGTCTGTCGAGCGTTCCTTCTTCATCACACGCTTGAATTGTGTGTAGTGAAGGGGCACGGCCAAAAGCCACCGCGTTGGATGGCGGACGTCAACAGTGACTGTGAAACTTGAAATGGCGTAGGACCATATGAGGTGTGGTGTTGATCAGCAGGATGATGACGAATTCACGTCATACACCCTTCCCTCTGTCCCATTTCGGGTGCGATGGTTTTTCACTGGAATTAATTCCTAACAAGAATGAAACGAGTGCATCGGTTGTTACCCTGATTTCTCATGACCGAGTAGGATATTGACTTTGCATAAAGAATAAACGGAAAATCTCAACAAACCCTTCCAGTAGCTAAAATAAAGTAACTAGTAAGCTATTCTGAACATAGTTGAGACAAGCAAACTATAATCCATCTGCGGCAAGCGGTTGGTCAGATCTAACCGATCTGGTCATAGACCTACGACAAGAGCTGTATAGTTATGACCTAACCAACATCGTTATGGACTAACGGAAAAATCTTTCTGTGAGTAGAGGCAGACATATTAATAATATCACCTATGGTAAAAATAAATTTATTTCTAATCATCATCATCACCACGTAGAGTATGAAAATGGCTGTGAATCTCAAGTATACGAATTTTCCTACCTTTTAGGAATTTATACCGAGATTGACTGACAGCCTTGTGGACTAATTTTTTAGTCTTCGAAGTTTGTCGAGATCTCCCAAACAATCACTGAAGGCCGTTGGTGATCAGTATCTTTTTACTTGTTGAATTTTATCTTTTTATCTCCTTTATTAATGAAATAACAACGCACGTCATTTTTCACGAAGGGATCAGCGGTCAACAAAGGACTGAGCGATCGCCAGTGGCTCTATAAACAGTCACTTTGGTCGCTTAAACCACTGCTACATGCTCTGAGGCATAGGAAAAACCTACGTATGAAACTCCTGTCGATCGCCGGTGATCTCAGTGACTGGGCGAGTAATGCCCTATCATGGGTCGTATCATTCAGTCCGACAAACCGAGTGAATACAACCGACCCTCAAAGGAAACTGATCCTAGTACATGTTAGTAGTAGGAGATTGAATGTTTTCATGAAATAATGCACCATGTGATATCATCGCTCAACTCACCATAAAGAAACCACGGAAACCATGAAAACATTCAATCTCCTGCTACTAACATGTACCAAGTAATCAAGCTCTGTAGGTCATATCCAAAGCCTTCGTCGTACTTAGGCTACCTGCAGAGAAATCATCTATCAGTAGGGGTCGATCGCTGTGAGCCAACGGACAGTAACCGTGCAAATCAGTGACGGATAGGTGCAACATGATGTGGTGAAATTCAACAAACCGTTCAGAGCCTGCCCGGTAGCGTAATGGCTAAGGCGTTCGACTCAGAATCGTTCGTCCTTGTTCGGGTTCGCGTCCCAGTTCGGGCGCGGTCCATATGCACTGCTGATGATTCCTAACAAGGATGAAACAGCTGTACAGTGCTTCCATGGTTTCTTTATGGTGAGTTGAGCGATGATATCACATGGTCAATTATTTCATGAAAACTGATGTTAATTCGGTGGCGCAGTAGGTGGTCACTGCTGACATGCGGATAAAATAATCGTGTGGCTCATCAGCGAGAAAAGGTGCTGAGTAAACGCACACACGCACACACACACCACTCTAGGAATTATCCAACTGAATGACTATTGCATACCTAATTTTTTGTGAGCCTTGCTCTGACTAAAAGTGCAAATCAATTAGTTCGTTTTTACTTATTTCTTATTAATTATTTTTTGGTTGCCCACACTGTTGTTATTATTCCGGGTACCGTTGCTGTGGATGGTTTGAACGGGATGGACAGAAGACTATGATTAGCGTTGATGTTTCTATCTTTGTGTTCATCTTCGCCTTCCTGGTAATCTGTGTTGGATAAAACATGCAACTGGGACAGGGACCCACTCACACACACACTACACACACACATGCACACACACACACACACACACGTAAGCAAAGACACCAAGGAATTGGTTAGGGGGCATAAAATGAGTTCCATTTTTGTGTAGTCGTCAGTTTTTGTCTTTCAGCATTTGCTACCCATAAACAAGAAGAATCCTACGACTAGCTGTGTTTCTCTAGTTTTGCCACCAATGAAAAAGCCGTATGTTGCCTCATATCATTCAGTGGGATCGAGATGGGAGGAGAGGTGGTGAATTCTGTAGATCGGAGATTGTCGTGCAAATCGTGTTTGCTAATGTCGCTGGAACTGCAGATATTAACTGTGTATAAAACAAATGGGTGCTTGCATCTCAGTTGCTCCCTCTCGCATTGGATAAAAGTGCCATCTTCTCGTCACCATTTAACAAGGTAGAAAACTTTGGACCAATACCAAAAAGTGTGACAACAAAATGTGACACCTGAGCACAATGGTGCATGGTAGGGGCCAAACCGCACGGTTTATGCGATGTGACCTGGACGAATACAAACTGCTAACACAAAACAAGGAACGAAGATAATGGTTCACTTCCATGAGAATCCCCTAAGGTTCAGGTAATTCAGGAGCCGAATAAATCTTGACAACTGCAGTTTCCGCATATTCCTTCAGATGGAAAACACCTCGCAACCGCATCTTAAAAAATTAACGATGTCATTTAACTGTAGTGCCGAAGCAACTGTATTCATCAAACCCGTTGTGAGGGTCATCCTGCAGAGTAAACCGATCTGGTAAATAGAGATTTAAAGGTTAGCATTGTAGAAAATCAAAAGATATGAAGATCCGAGCAAACGAACAATTTTAATTTAACACAACATGTGCAAGACTTAGCTATCGCACTTCATGCCCAATCCGAGGGCTACCAGATAGAAAGTGAGAAGAACTAAATACTCTAACGATACTTCCAAACACACACCAAGTGTTTGTGTGCTGAATATCCAGCCGTTAAGACCCACCCGAGTCCGAAGAGCAAACTGATGACGTAGAGACCCTCATTATCTGGATAGCACCAACACCAACAATCCACGAATATCCGTAATCCAGTTTAACAAAAGAGAGAGATGTTCTAAGATTTGAGCGTTTCGTCAGCCCTTGCGAATAGCAGACATGTCAGTGGATGTATGCGTTTATCCACAAATTCCACTACCAAAATATGGGTCCGATTGAAAACTGTCACAGTAGAACTTGAGGGAAGAGTTAAGTTCGCTGAGCCAATAAAAAAATACACCGCGGGTATGTTTCTAGGCAGACTTTGGTTGAATGCCGACACTGGATTACTTAAACTCTTTGAAGCAGTGAATCAAATCAGATGCTATTTCTGGCAGATCGAATTGGAGACTTCACCTTATCATGTGTGTGCATGTTCGTTTGTGTGTAAATAGCGGGTTGTACTATCGATTATTACCTGTCCTGAAAGCTGTTGAAACACTCAGCGATCTTCTACGCAATTGTAAACGGACTAACATACAGAGTCCGACTGGCGAAGATTCACGAAGGGTTGTCTTCCCCAAGCTGAAATTAGGAGAGCTTCACTGTGTTGTGTATTATTTAAAGCAAGGTATCGTAGTATGTATGAAGTACTAATCGAATAGCAAGGGATTGAACACAATGTACCAGCGATGTACTTTTGGGCTGGCATTGTATGAATACACCGCAACACGCCGTACGTTGTAATCAAATTCCACAAAAGACTCGGAGGGAACACAATACCCCAGAACATACCATACCGCACAGGGGGTCGTGTGCAGAAATTCCATTATGCTTTTGATCGAATGACATCCAACTAGTGCTAACTACATCTACAGAGAATGGGAAAACTATTTCGAACGACTGGAATTCGGCATCAACCCGAAAATAACGTGAGGATGATAAAAAGCCGTTTTTACAGCTAAGGATTTTTTACGCCTCGGTGAAATATAACATTTACAGAACCGCCGGTGAAGCATTTACGTGGCCGGTTCAAAACACTACTTTTGCATCGTTTTAGGTCTTTAAATTCTGTTGCTATTGAAGAAGAAAAAGAGCAATACGTTTGTTTATATATAAAACCAATTTGCTGGGATCGTCACACGTGAGCCTCAAAGTTAATCAAATTTGAGGGAACAAATATTGTTTCTGCATGATCAGACTTTTCAGAATTTTGAGAATATTTGCAATCAATAATAGGATGCTAAGTTCTGACTACTCCAGCACGTGACTCAGACTAAATGCTCTGTGGAATTTGCGTTTAAAAATGTCCCTGTTTCTGAATTTCGGAATCTTGATTCTACGCTGTCCGTATTTAAGGGTGGGAGGAGCACATTCCCCATTCGATTGAGAGTTCCTTTTGATTCCACATTCTCCAAACGGTGTATTTTGCAGCGGTTATACAAGCCATATGAGAAAAGGAGTCCATTACACCGGTTAGACCCTGGCACTAGGCCGCGTCTATTAGAATATCATAAAATGCGGATGCGGATACGCGGTGGTTAACGGTCGACGACAAATCAGCAAAGAACACGTTCAATTGCAGGACCATATGATGTTCTTGGAAAATTTCAACTCAAAATAGTAGCACCCACAGTGATTGGTTATAATGAAACAAGGATACGACTTACTAGCCCATATTGGAATAGCTCCAACTGCAGACCATGGAACAAGATCTCGGCTACTCGAAATCACCTGGGAGTTTATTTACAAAATATTCGTGGAGATATTACAGAAGACAGAATCATCATTGGTGGAAATAGCTTATGGCCAATGACTGACGTAGAATGTTCGTTTATTCACGTTAGTGTGTCTCCACGATTCTGATTTTCGATTTAGAGTTGGTGATAGCGAATTTGTGCTAAATTGTGTTTCATGACTTGAATGTTGACTCATCACAAATTCGCCATCGACTTTCAGGTTCCAAGTTCTTTCCGCAGATTGATCTGAAATTTGTTTGTTAGCAGAAGTAAACATGACACTCGGTATTTCTGAGTACAATTTCCTTACTTTCGGTTCGGATACACCACCTGCAATTTATGGCGAAATGCTCATTCGTCGTTCACTCTCAGCCAATCCTTGTTGTTCATTGGTGCAACGACTTCTTGTACGGCGCAAATTGATCAAATTTAAGACTCCCGAAAGTGCTCAATATCTGTTATTTCAGTGTATCGATTCCCATGCTTCTTCATCATCCATGGAGAGGACTGTTCAGTTAATCCGGGTTGTCTAGTTTGTTTTAATGACTTAACCATAGTTCCTCGGACGATGTTATCAGTCATACTTTAAGAATATTCCAACCATCTTGGTGTTGACAGAATAAAGACATTGGCATGGCTAAGGACGATGAACAATGCTTACATATGCACTACTGGTAGCCAAACAAGTGGCTTATTTGCTCGAGTTCGTGTTCCGTCAGGTTGCACGCGATTCCTTTGGTCCCTTATTGAGCAGTTGCTGATACTTTTCCATGCTGGTCAGAAATTCATTGAGCAACTTCACCCACAACAGAATTTGTACAAACTGATTTGCGTATATTATTTTGTAGAAAAAGTGGACCTCCTGTGGCTTTCATTGACAATTATATTTATTTTTCTGAAAAATGCCTGAAATACTGATTGAAAGAGATCAACTCTCGCCATCTGAAGATTTCAGCCCCGTCATCTCCAATCTGGTGGACTAGGGGAAACTTTCGTGTGCGTTGTTCGTTCCGTTGATCCTCATTCACTTACTGCATTTCATCATACAGTCGATAATTTTCTAATACTCCATTGAAGTGCTGACGATTGGGTTACCGATACACGTTCAGTACAGCTGTTCACGTCTCGTTGTTTACGTTTCAGTTTCTCTTGTATTTCCTCCGTGGATGTTAGCCTTTTCGGCAGCGGTGATTTATCATCTTCCGACAGAACGGTGTTGGCACGCAGTGATGACCGAATGGCCACAACACTAGACTGTCGTGATGAGACAAGCCACAAAAGACGTGTACATCAGTCATCGTCTGAAAACGGTCCTAGTGTTGTTTCGCTGGCTTACACGATTGGTTTAGAAGCTGACAATCGGTAGAAAAACCAAAGGGCGCATCTGAAGACCTCACAGTTCGGAGATTTGAAAGCATAATTCACCCTGCGATAGATGTGCTGTGTTACTTGCCCTTTACCCTTCAATAGCATTTGTGTGTATTGGTAATTTGCACACCCTTTTTCATCGTATGCAATAGTTTCACTATAATTTCTTAGAAAAAAACGTGGGAGAATCGAATGACCTTTTGGACAAAATTTCACATTCGTGGAGTACAAACATCTGGCTAAACACTGGAAACTACAGAAGCTTTGCGCGAATCGTTTCTTCGCATTGTAAACATCGACACCTGTGAATCGAAGTCACTACTAACTTGTGATGCTTAATTGGGACTACCGATTGGAAATCAAACGCCTTGCTCACTAGTCCGTCCCGATTGATTTTCAATAAATTGTGGGATTTCATCAAGACACTTTTTGACAATCTTATCAATAACCGACTAATGCGGACCACCTCATAGATGTATATATATGTTTATATATGTAATAACATTCTGACCACATGCATTGTGCCAGTGCAACAGAATCTAATTAGAACTATACAGAAATCGAACAAAAGAGGCAGAAAATGACAGACTCCAAGAAAACAAGCTGGTTGTTTTCACAATACATATTTTGTAATATTTTGGTTTTGGTGTTCTTTTAATGGAGCACCAGTTCCACAGGCAGGTCATGGAGTATTTATGCCACTGATTTCGATTCTAGACCATTTCTCTCAACGTTTCCAACCAACTGCAGTCTTTGACTTCTTGGCCAACGGCGGGTGGCATCAACGGAACTAACTCCTTCACATCAAGTCAACGTGATCGACACATTGTTTCTTCCAGCCGAGCTTAGCACACGAAAAATGAGCACGGAGAGGTAAATGATGGGCAGACATTCAGTGCGCGTCCAAGTCGTCGAAAGCGGTGTAGAACGGTTATTTCAGTGAGAGGAGGGCTGTCGGCATCAAACATATCAGGACAAACATCATCGTTGCCCACTTAATATTTCTACCCGACTCGAACAATGCTTCGGAGGCGTCGGCATGTGAATGCATGAAATCACCGGACATCATCAAAGCGGAGAGGCGACGTCTAGCAACCGTAAAGAAAGCCCTGTATCCTGGCAATGTATGGCCTTCTGTTGAGAGAAAACCGAATGTCATGGCGGTGCTACAAGTGTAATCATCTCGGGAAAATAGTTCCCCTTTTCGAGACGCTCGATGGCATCTCCTCGCGAACACCTTTAAGAGTTGTAATTAGACTCCTGTGGGACTTAGAGATTTCTTAACAACTGACTGGTCATCACTAAGAATGAGTATGCACACAGAATCCGGACAGGCTTGGAAAAAGATTTCGTAATTCGAAGGGGAAAAGTACATGCCTTATTTGGATTCCCTGATCTCCAAGCGATCCAGTGCACATTGAACAGCCTGTGCAGTGACATCCGGAAAGGCGGTGCCAATGGCATACATTAAATTAAAAGCTTTGTTACCTTGAATAAGTTTGGCTTCAGTGACTGTTGGATAACAAAAAACGTTGAAAATAAATGAAGGCACAAGAAAACCCGGATGTTCTCCACCGAGCTTGACAAAGAGTATCAAAAGATAGCCATGAGTTCTAACCTAACCTGAGGTGTGACGGTACAACTCTTTGATAACCAACCTATATTTCTCAGGCACTTCATCCCTTAACAAAATATGTCGTAGTGCAGACGTATTCAAAATGATCATTGGGCTTTAAAAACAAACCGGTGTCATAACAGCGGGCGGAGAGAGATTTGATAGACTCATCCGAGACCGTTCCAAAACCCAACTTGTTCCTTACCAATGTGCTCTTCATATATGTTGTACAAATTGCGAAGAATGATGGACGCTAGCACCTTCGAAGCTATTAGCCTTGGACTAATGCTCCTATGATTAGCCAGGTAACTGCTCCCGGATTTCTTAAAGCCGAATACAAAAATCGATTCTTCTCAAGATGAGAGGATATTCTCGAATTACCGGACGTTAGCGAACAAAAACTTAAGTTCTCTGACCAGTCTCATTCTTTCGTTCAATAATAGAGCCTGCGCAACGCTGTCAGAGCTTGGCGCTTTGTGATTTCGTAAGGCTCGGGTTTCCTTGTGGATCAACCTGTCAGAAGGTGGATTTCTAACAGTCCACGGAACCTGTCCCGGAAAGTTTAAGGGGGGATCTGACGTTGACAGCCAAATAAACCGTGTCCTAAAGTGCTCTGCGCAGGGTACAAGACATTGCTGTTGATAGTTGATAGGTGAACCACCGGCTTCAGTGACCGGTTTGCCCAACACACAATGCTATAGTACCGGTGACTGGCTTGTAAAATTTCCTGTGGGCGGAAGAACGAACGACTTTCACTGGATACTAGTGGAAGGACAGAATCAAAAAGAGTGGTATTACGTACTAATGGTAGCAGTTAGAGACAAAATGTGTGTTCACCTTCATATTAAAAGTTAGACAGACTAGAAACACACTGAATAATGAAATATGGGAAAACGGATCAGCACAGTGAAAGATCACGCTTCGCTTATGTTTCCCTGAAACGCTTATCTTATGATTTGACAATATTGCGTTTGCGATCGTCTCACTAGAAGTTTTTCTTTATGGTGTCTGATGAAAAATCAGACGAATGTCAAAATATGTGTTTCTTAGAGCAGAAAATGTGAAGACATCTGCTTTAATTTTGCTGCAAACACTCAATCGATTTCTTTTCGCTGCCATTATCTCAAATTTCCACCAACTCTAGTGCGGAAGACTAAGGCGAACAGACAAAAAGTTCGTTTATTAATTAAAATCAACCAGCTTATATTAGTCTTTGATGAGCAACACTCACCGACTGATTATTCTGCTGGGTAATGCACTCCCTCGGCAATGATCGATTTGCTAGTGAGGCTTTTTTGCTCCGCTTATCGACTGACATAATCAGCTCTAGGTCGTCGCAGCTGTGTCGATCCTTGATCCGGGTAGATGTTACGACGAGTCAATATTCGTTGCCTTTACAGTGTACAACTGCAATTTTTCGTACATTCAGTGAAAATCATTTTATTACAGGTCAACAAACGGATACCTTCATTTGATTACATTTTGATAGGCAAAACAGAGAAAAAGAAACGGTGGCCATTCTGTACTTGATCACTTCCTCGATCTTAGGACCAGGGAGTGATGAGGTGGCCAACATTGTGGCTTTTAAACGTGACTTTCTCTCACTGTCAATCGTCTCCCCCTAAGGTAGCCCCTTACTGGTTGCTGTTCCTTTCCTGAAACATTGTTCCTTTGTTATAAAGTCAGTAAAAATGAAGACTACTAATGTTCACTCATCCCATTTGTTCGATCTGAAGCCAGCAGAATGAGTTCGGTGCATCGTTCATATTTGACTACTGCTCGGTAGCTGAAATACTGCGACAAAGAAGGAGACTGGTGGTGGTGGTGAGGGTAAGAAAATTATCCTCCCAAGCTGAACGAAATGACCCCAGTCAAACAGTCATGTTAGCTACATGATTATCCATATTACATGCGGGTACAGTGATAGATACAAGTGCCTGCTGTCTATCTTTTTCCTAGACAGACAGATAGACAGCCGGGCATTGACTGGACCGCCCGAGCCACTATTCTGAAGGCGAATCATAACACGAGAAAGATCAAACCAAGCCCAATTTGTAAGGAGGTAATTAACATAATCATATCCGACGTGTGGTGACAACAGTGCACGTCGGGCCACTTGGGTCTGTCAGTTCAGACAAACGGAAAGATTTATGGTAACCCACGACTGAGTGAAAACAAATGACAAACATGCGGGTTCAAATAACGTTACTGTGAACAGAAATACACAGATTTCCTCCTGCGTTATTCGTTAACTGATGAATCAGGCACATGAACGAGCCATATGTCCAAATTCACGGAAGACTGTGTAGACTGGCTCACTGAGAGACTAAATGTCGATATCATTTCTGTCCCACTTTTAAACCGTTTTAGCAAGATTCTTCTCCTAGACTTGGCTACGTTCTAGAGGAAAAACCCGGTGATAGTGGCAGACATGTGAGTATGGTATTGCAAATCAAATGACCAAAGAAATTTCACACTGGTATGGTGAGCCGAATAGCCGGACAAAAGTTGTGGTAAACAGAAGGAAGCTTACGCGTTACCGTTACTTTACGGTTCAGGGAATAGTCGAATTCTCTGCAAATACTTCTCGCTGCCATTTCTGTGAGATTACTCCATGAAGCTGACAGATGGAAGTCTCATTCTATAGGTTTAATTCCTCGTGTAAGAACATACGGATATTGAGTTACCAAACCACAATTCATTCTCTCATCACACCACCGAATCGGAACAATGCGTTTCGCTAGTGTCCCCGTTTGTCATCCCATCCTATCGCGAATATTGCTCAACTGAATTCATGCACTGGTAAACATCAAGGACATTTCATTCTATTCACTACAGAAGATATACGTTTTACAAAAATATGCATCTCGTCATTATTCAGTACTAACATACATTCCATGTTCAAAAAATGTTTAATATGGTCTTTCATTTCAGCTATTCAAGTTCATAATTCTTTAAGTTGTTTCCAAGAATCGTAACGGAATCCGGATGCTGCGGACCCATTTGCATCGATAGACAACACCAACTATCCCTGTTCCAGCAAGTCTGAATTTAACATTACATACTCACCAAATGGAATCGGCCGTTTGACTTTTCACTGTCGCACAAAATTTCCGCGTCATGTGACCGTGAATATAACAATCTAGTACATAACGCTATGTTGCTTATGACACAATAGTTCGGCCTTTTAACACTCTCCGAACATTTAATATCCCATTTCGGTAGTTATCAAATGACGATTGCATTCAGGCATCGACGCCACTTCTGTCTGCACTTGCGTTACCGGATCTTTGGCGTTTCTGTAACCGATGGAAACCTTCCCCTGGGCCGAATTTTCAAGAATTACTCCGAATGATTATCTTTGCTGTTTGATGTGTCACCATTTCGACCGGTGGCCATTGCGTGTTCCAGTTAGAACTAATGATTTACTCCAATTTTTTTCATATAGAAAAGTGAAATCCCAATTTGCTTCCGGTATTATTTGCAATGGCAACATTCATCAACGTGTGTGTTTTTATACATTTCATTTGAACTACTACCAAAGGACAATTTGAGACTGATCAGGTTGCTTTTATCCACAAATCTATTCCTTCCCAATTCTGGTGGCTGTTTAGAAAATCGGGAATCCCTAGGCAGTTTGATGAATCACGGGTCATATCCGATACTGCTATCCTCGATATCTGAATACATCGCAGCACCGTTCGTTGATCCGTTTCCCAACCAGTGATAACAACGAGACATTATAGGACAGTACTAGGCAGAGTAGAATTTCTCGTACATGTACGGACTGGAAAAGAAATAGCTCACCATGCAGTCTCACCACTGTCCACCGATCAATATGTGAAAAAATAGACATTTTCAGTCATGGCCGAGTGTGTTTCATTTCCGAATATTCTTCGTTGGTATTCTGAATGTTCTGACAAATACGTGGTATAAAAATGCAGTACCAAATATCACGGAATTAAGTAAGGCTTCTCTTGATATATTTGTTCATAGACTTGACAAGGACGGTTAAATATCAATGACTTTGGTTGTCAAGGTGAACTCGTATGAACAGGAAAATGAATCTTAGTTGGGGTGTGAAAATTTTACAAACTTATTTGGAAGAGTCTTGATTTTTATCCCAGTTTATATTTGCTTTAATTAATTTTTTTCTCCCCAGTTCTATGTGTTGTACCAGTGAGTTCAGAAAATACGGGCAATATAAGAGAACGGCCAGAACACAATTTTCACATATTTGTCCAAATGATCTTGAACCCTCCTTGATGTGAACAGAAAGTCCCCGACGAAACACTTATGAATTTCGCTCCCGAATTGGACGTTGCAGTGATGTGTTCCGGTCAACATGCATTCTCGATGCTTCCAATCTGGGTTTTATTCGACTTACAGAATATTGTACTTCGATTATGAGCAACCCTATTCCTGTATAGTTTCATGCACATACTATATATATATATATATATGTAATAGTAATAATTCCCGCTCTCTCATGCATAGGAAGAAAGTATACTGATCACATGGCCAGTATATCATTTTCGGGTAGACAAGAAATTCGAAGCTTTTTCTTGGACGTGTGATAAACTGTCGCATAATCAGTGTCGTACATGCTCCAGAGAAAATAGAGATGGGATTTTATCTGCAACAAAGGAAAATTTCTGGGAAATTTTTTTCTTGTTGACTATACGGTTGTATCTAACTCCTAAGCTGGACGGAATAGAACCAGTCATTAGCTACTATATCAGTTAAATTGTAGCAAGATGACGTTTCACTGACTGGCCACCAGTGTTTGTATGATAAAATTCGTTTGCCTTGGTTATTGAGTCGAAAATCACCATCAGCAAAGTGCCACACCAGTCGATCAATCCATAGGCAAATGTTCTCTTAACATTAACTAACTATAGGTTCAAATACTTCAAACAATGGTTCAGTCATGACTCATGTATCCAATGCCCACTCGTTCAGTTCACACCTTTTGTTCACACCTACAAATACCTGAACACACTACCTACCGTTCGCCTCAGACCGCCAACCAACCAGTCATTGACAAATTCTCATTCATTAAACCACACGCATTCATTAGGTTGAACGACCAATACTAATGGTAAATGTAACCACCCGCCTTATTTTCACGGCATTATAAGTGATAGGCTTTTGGCTTAACGCATACAACGTTTCCGTACTTATTCGTGCTTTATTCGTATTGGGAATCGGACGATGGTATAGTCACCAGTCGGACACAATCGAAAGGTTTACGAGGCGAAACAGCAGTCTTCACTTTGTTCATTTCTGCGGTTGTACTTGCTTGGAAAATTCCCAAAATAATTGTTTACAAACATTTCAAAAGAATGGGTTAGAAATGACCGATTCGATCGATTCATCTTATCCTAAGGCTAACGTCATTAATTTTGCTGAATAGATAAATTTAATGTAACAGTGGCAAAATTCAGTTTGCGAACTGACAATGACGGGCTTTCACATTCACTGTTTTGGGCTTATGTGTCTGGAATTATTATTCACTTCCGACCATCGACGGGGTGCTGTCGGTCAAAACGAATGACGATTGTGGCCTTTGGCTTATTCTCATGGTCCTCCTTCCCGTCGGAAATGTGAGAGCTAAAAAACCTTTTAACCAGATTTGTGTTCAGCAGCACGCAACTAGCAGGCAGGAGAGCAACAGAGAACAATGCAGCTTGTGACAGACTGTGTTTTGGGGGTTGGGACTGTGCTCGGAGTAACAACAGGGAATTGGACTCAGACAGTCAGTCAGTCAGGCACTCAGTCAGTCAGTCAGTCATCAGAGTTGCATTGTTTGGGTTGCATGATGCCAAAACTAAGCGGTTAGTGGACCCATAATCCGATTGTTTCCGAGCTAGAGAAGGCGGCCGGTGACAGTTTTCATGGTTTAATGATTACCATTAGCCAGAATATCAAAAGAAACATCTTTCAAATGAGAAACCAACAAAACATCTGGTTCGTATCACGACTATGGTGAATTGCTTTCCTTTTGGGACGAGCTAAGCGGGAAATACTGTCTCCTTTTGTGTGTTTGCGCACACACTATTTCTGGATTTATTTTAAAGTAATTCCTGCTTTGAATATCTATACACGGGTGCGTGTTTCAGAGATGGACAGGGCCAGAACATCTGATGAGTGAGTTAGAAATCCGAATGAATAACCACCGCATTGTAGAGTTACTTTTGAACGACCTGAAATATGTGAGCACGAAATTCTACAAATCACACGCCAAGCGTTCTGGGATTCGTGGAGATCGGCAGATTTACGCACGAACGTAGCACTGAAAAAAACGGGAAATGAAGAATTTACTCTTCAAAACAAGCACACATTGTCCCGTTCATCGTACAATGCGTATCGTACACTTTTGAAACCGATAATTTCGGAACAATGTACTGTTGCTTCTGTTCCGATGGTGGATGACGAGAGAGAAACTGACAGAAACCCACACTGCAGCCGCAGTTGACAAAACTCGTCAGGTGACATTAGCAAAAGGAAGCGATAGATCTTATCATTGCCAGAAATATCCGAGATATCAAGCAGCTTTTTAGAATGAAATCATGAACACTGACAACATCTACTCCAATAGGAATAAAAAAGAAAAGTTGAACATTAGGAATGGAGGGCAAATGTCGCGCGATTTTAGCATTTTTCTTAGTCCCCCCTTCCAATTACACATTGTGAAAATCCAAACGACCATGTGGCAAACCGCACTAGGACCTCGCCTGACGAAACTGGCTAGTTCAAAGTTAAACTGACGGATATATCCGACATCATCTGGACACCTGTGCGACAACAGTGTTGCCTAAAGCGAGATTAGTACTCTGGAATTGGACAACTAAAGGGGCTAAAAGCTGTCCATTTGTCGTAACAAACTAAGGGGTCAGGCAGTGTGGTCATAGAAGAACAAGGATGCATCGATGAGAAGAGAAATATACTGAGACGCAGGAGGTAACTTTTTCCATGATGCTTCTCGCAAAAACAATTAGCCGGTAGAAAAACAGACAGCAAGACAACTCCAGATACTACTGATATATGTACGAGGAACTGTTAGAGAAACTAAAATCAACGGGCACATAAACGTCACGATTGAGGGGCTCCCCGAAAATCCATCATTGAGACCCTTCCAAACTTTGCCCATCACAAGTAAGCACTATGGTCAATGGATATTCTTTGTCCTATCCGAAAACATCTGACTCCACATTGCCCGAAGAACGCATTTGAATTATTAAATGCTCCAAACCAGGTTTCAGTATCTCTACAGAAAATGTTCTCTGTTGACACGGCTCCACTTTTTACCAATGTGCACGTACGAGAAACGGTAGTCCAACTAATTATCAGCTGAAGTGATCATTGTATATACACCTGAGGGATTAAATCTTAGCACGCAATCTATACAAGTGTCCGACCTAAATGCTGCTAATACGGCTTACCCGTCCCCTTCCAACGGCCGGGGCAAAAGATCGGATTCTCGATCAAGGAATGGAAGGAGTGGGGAGCATGCACTTAGATGGCTAACAAAACAAGTGACTCATCCCGTGCCCGAACAGAAAATGAATCCGGCCTCGTTCACCTCAAAAAACCCATCTCAATCTTTGGTCACCAGAACTATCCCGGTAGAGGTTATCAAGTGATCGTATGACACCCACCCCAAACCCGAAATTACTGACTTTCCGTGAAACTTTGGCGGTCAGTAGATTGAAGTCATCACTAGGTGCGCAAAATCTGATAAACCATGCAGTGTGCCCGCCCTGGAGTTAGCCAGAGAGCAGCGTTCGCCAAACAGTCTCCCGAATTTGTTGACAATGTTTGCTTCCCATTTGTTGCTAATTGTGTCATCCTAAATTCAGTTAAAGTGTTTTGCTTACGCGATTGAGACGACTAAAAGAAATGCTCGCATCGTGCAACCTCTGAATTCTCCCCGCGCCGTTCAAATGGATTAAAGGGAACTCGATGTTTCCAAAAGAAAATCGTCTGAAGAAAATGAGATCATAATTTTTGTCCTCAATTATGCCCAATTATGAGTAAAAACGGAACAAACAATCTCTGATTGTGTGCGATTCAAGTGTACACCTGACTAGACGCTTCATCGATTTCAGACGACGACGAGAGTTGAAAACTTACCAACATATATGTCGAAGATACTCGGAAATCACAATTTATTGACACATCGGGCTATTGGTTACTTTGTCATTTCCCTGCATCATAATATTTTGGATACTTGCTGGCGTTTTATTTTCTTAGTCACTTGTGTCCTTCGATCGGCTATAAAACAATGGGAGTTCGTTCTTTTTCTTTTGACCATTGGCTGGAACAAAAACACCAGAAAGCTACATGCATCGCGATTCCTTGCATCGGAGCAGTACCAAGAACAACTGGTTTCTGCCACGGCTTGCTTACGAGTCCACATGAAAGTTGCGACTTCCTGACAGCTTGCAACGGCCAATCAGCTATTCGGATCCCGGAAACAGAGGACAGAACTCAGCAAATACCTGTTGTCAGAAAACGTTCAACTAGTGGTGCTTCCATCCGCATGGTATTTGAATAAATGAGCGCTATTGCAGAGCATGTACAATTTCAACCGGAAACGTCGACCGACTTTTCTATTCGACTTGGACTAGAACATATCGGAAAAATCTGTACGCAAGTCTTTATCTACTGGATTAGCGAAGATATTTTGTAGGCAATCAAAAGCTCCCTTCATTTCTAACTGTCGAATAGTTAGGTGAGCACAGGCTGTTTCGTTGACTGTGATGCATCTCGGGTCAAGTTAGAGAAAAAAAGTTGATTCGTGTCTAGCGGATGTGGTCTTGAACACCGTCTTCTAGTTGCCCGGTGAGTTATTCTGTCACAGTACCGATATTGCTGACACATTCGTTTTTTGTTATTCAATTGCAGTTATACGTGGTGATATTTAGGATTTTTCTAACTAGTTTTAATTTCGGTTAATTTGCATTCTCGAGGATCTAACAGAATGCACACGTTTTTGGTCTCAGTCATGCTGTCAAACCTGCAGTTCATTCCGCATACTTCGGCTCCTTTTCGGGTTATTTCTCGTGACCAAAAGCATTTTGCTATTGATCAAACCGGTTTCACAGACAACTGGAATGTCAACCGTTTGAAATTAGCGCTTCCCTACCCAATCTGCAGTATTCGAGATCCTTCTGCAAAAACACCCGTTTCTGTAACTGAAACGGTCAAATCCCTTGAGAATTATGACCGGAGCAACTAAAAAACGGTTGGCCATCTTCCCGCGAGAAAATTTAGAAGTTCTTTCGTTTAGCATTTGAATAAACTGATTCAAGTATCCATTCGATCGATGCATTGTGGTGTGATAGGGAGTGAGAATTTTAGGGCATTCATTGACTTTTACTATTTAAATCTCACGTTCTGTATGCAAATTTGAACTTTGAACGTCATAGCACTCCTGAAATATAATCAATCAAGTCACGTGATCGAAAAGTGATAGTGCGAATGGTCGACCATGTTTATTTTGAAGACTAACTTGACCCAAATAGGTGATGCATGTTTTCCGTGCATAGCCTCCACACATACATACACCAATATTCCATGAAGATGGTCTAATCAATCTCGGTCGCGTAGCTTCGAGTCCGGCAAATTACTGTCTCTCTTGTTTCATGTACATGTTGATGATCTTCTGTGTTCATGTGTGCAACCATACATTCAGAAGACTGACCGAATTCCGGCCCACACCGTCTTGGACTTACTTTCACCACCAATATACGCCAAACGTCTTCCACTTTTTCAGAGGTTTATGCTGCCTGAGTTTGGTGATACGATCGGGACCGTATTACCCCCATAAAACTCAGCTCTCTGAAACCCACGAAAGTCGTCCAGTTGAGCGATGAACAGAAACTATTAAAAAATCGCCAAATTTAAGCCGAATGCAGTACTGAATAACTAGTGCTGCTTGTGATGTTGTTAACATGCGTTTCTATTCTATATTACGGAACTTTCCCAATATGGAAATTAGTTCATCCCAAATCTGGCATTTGTCGTTGTATACTTCCCCTCGATCTCCGCCTCACTCGAGCTTTGGATAATCAACTTCCTACGGCTTAATCGTTTGTTTCTTTTGCGAATGGTTTACAAATTTTACATATTGACTTCGAACGCTGTGAGGGGAACTATGGCTTCGGGTATCGGCCTTCCATTCTACCTTTCCTTTAAACAGGTCAGAAGGAACGGTGAACCAAATGTTGACACATTTTACCACAAGTACCGATCACCCAAAACTAGTTCTTTTTTTGGAACCCATGCTCATTGTTGTCTTGTCTCATCAAATTGTCTCAATAGTTTATCGCAAACCGGACTTTCGTTATTGCCCTGAGCGTGGACTGTTGTGTAAGGAGAACGAAGCACCTAATGGGCTTTCAAATGAACTGCCTGCTAATCCATCGCTATTTCCGTCCACTTTCAGGATCCTCAATGCGTGGTGCACAAAAACGACCAGATCAAGAATGCCCGTTAGAAGACTCTTTGGATGTACTGAGGTTACTGAGCACAGAACTTTGAATGCCTCTACGAATTTTGTGGTTCACGTTATGTATGTATCCAATGACGAACAATGCGTTATTAGTTATGCAACCTCGGAACTTTTCTCTCTCTGTCTGACGGGCTACAGGTGCTACTAATCGGTGTTGCATTAATTTCAGATCTGTCGATGCCTGGTCCTGCCTGATCTTCCATGCGAGCCGCGAGTCTGCTGAACATATTACAACTGTTGGTTGGCTGTTGTCTAACGTCCTTTACCGTTTAACGTGATTCGTGGACACAACCTGGAATACAAGAGCTGGAAAGGAACGCTTTGGAGATTTGATTATTGCACAACGATCATTTTGCTGCAAATGGTGCGGTCTAATATTGGATTTATCCATGTTTTTGGGACTGTTTCAATTTGATGATTACCTGTTGCTCGAATTTTTTTATTTCAGTTCAGTTCACTTGTTGCAGCCGCTAACCGTGAACCAACGTGTTCGGATTTTGATTGCTATCTTGCAGCACGAACTACTCGAGGCAGAAAAAACAAGCAATAGGGAAAGATGGATTGCGAGAAATAAGAATAACAACTATGCAGAAGAGAACAGCTTCCGGACGTGAGAACGTCACTGACAGCAGCATTGAGTCGCATTACGTTGGCTTGAGAGGCTTACATTCGTACTTTTAATTGTGCTTTATCAAGTAACAGACCAACTTTTCTTCGAAAGGAAAATACCATTACAATGCGATCAACCCTCGTCCCCCACTACATACGAACTGCTGGTGCGACATCAAATGAATTGAGGGGTTCATGATGAATTTTTGCCTTAGCGAGTAGAACCAGGAGAAGTGAGATTTTAAGGCCACGTTCCGTTCCTAAGGCGAGTGCTATCTACTGGGTTGCAGGTTCCTGTCGTTAGGGTAAAGACTGCGTCAGATAGTAGAGTTGAACAATGCAAAATTTGTGTTGTCGCCCTGAAAATTACCTATAGGCTCGGCCTGGAATCTTCAACTGCCAATTCGCTCGGTTCCTGTTCAGCAACCAGGTAGTTTCTCAGTCTTAAAGAGAACATTTACGTCATTCTACCAGAAAATCTAGTTTAGTTGCGGAAAATTTAACCTATTTATAGATTGCATGAATGCATATCAACTTCCCTGTGATTTTATCGATTTATCAAGTCATCCTATGATCCATCTTATTATTTGTCTTTCAGCCTCACGTGGTCAATGTCTCCTAGTTGTCTGACACAGATTTCTCGAGCCGATTGGTCAGCGTGATCTATTGATTGACTCAGTGCGTTTGCGTTTTTTCGATTCCATTGTCCAATCATTGCTCGGTTTTCGTTGGCAGCCCATGAGGCAGCATAGCCTCAGTCCAACTATGCTGGCTGGATGCACTCGCAATTTCACATGGCACAGTCGCAACAACAAGTGCTCATTGAACACGTGATGTCGGCCACGGTTCACACTCACGCAAACATAGTTTGCCAATGAAGTTTCTGTCTTGGTACAGTCGAAGTGAGAGTAGGCTGGGAATACATCATCACCCAGAGTTCTTAATCGACCAGTCGTGTGCCGTCTAAAAGTCTACCCGGCAAAACACTGAATTACTTTACGAAGAGAAAAAATTTTTCACTATACATTAATGCAGGCCTAAATCTAGGCCCGAAGACATGACTGATCGTCTATTTGAGCTCATGAAATAGGATTCGAAGCAGGATATAAAAGCTACCAAAATATCACTCTTTGTTCGGTTCGTGCACACTTGCAAGAATCGGAATCAGGGCAATACTTGGCAATGAAAAATCACAGGGAAACGAATGAAACATAGATCACGTGGAGTGGATGAAATTCCAATTAGAATAAGGTCTCGAGGTCTTTCGTTTCTGTTGACCAAAAAGATTTCTTCTCCTCAAAGCGATAGGTGACATCATGCAACTGCTACCTTTTTGCGGTAAATGCTAACTCAAAGACTGCCTACCTGCTGTGTCTTTCAGGCGACATTAAAGTACTCACCTAATGGCCCAGTAAAATGATCGGAAAGCCACAACGAACGGTGAGAATTATGTACTACTCTACGAAAAAGGAAATCACGAGTAGCGGTTTACTGAAGTGCCCTATTTGTTGTTTGATTTGAGACTATTCAGAATAGCTTTTCACTCATGACCTCAAAAAATTAAGATAATCGGGGTTCGTTTTAATCTTATCCTCGAATTTGACTTGATTTGTTCGGGAAAAAGAAAAGAAGTCTTGATGACAAGGTTTGTGATTAACCGGGTTCGTGAGACGGGGAACTGATCTTGTTCCACAGTGAAGGTCTAAGAAACTGAAAGAATTTCCAGTGTGTTCTAAGGGTCTCGTTAGTGAAAAGGAAGACCGAGCTTTACGGATACTGTTAAAGCCGAAACGACGCCAGTTCAACTGAAGTGATGACTGAAGAAGTACAAGTGGTTAATATGGTGCGTGAACGTGACTGCTACGAAATCAGTTCCTCCGATCACCAGTGACTTCACCACTGTGCTCCCGTTTAATGCCCATACCTTCGTTCCCAAAATAATATACTCCTATCATAAGATGAATGAAAAAGGAGGTGCAAATGTTATTACTACTAATATCGTTATTGTTCTGAAATACGTGCATCTGTATATAGTAATAATCTGCACTGAAGAATGTTGGTTGTGCCTGTGCGATATTAGAAAAAATCGACCATTACTTTTACACATTTTGATAACTCGCATGTCAGTTAGAATAATATGGTTCATTACTCGGCATGATGCCCTGTCAGAAGTTGATGTCTAATCAGAGTTTACCTGATTGAAACCAGGTATTAGGGGTTTTTCCAATGAGCCAGACAATACTAAAATAACAAAAGCCAAGCAAAAATTGATTGGAACCTATTTCCACTCCTTATGTGATACTTTAGGCCTTAGATAACAGATGCCATTGTCTAAGTGATATATATATATATATATGGATTCTAACTGGATCATGGAACTCAATGAATTGTGATGAACTCACTGGGGAATAACGAGTCACAGAAACGATTGATCCTTTATGGTTTACACTATTTCCTTCCCTTATTGATGAAATCCAAGCGTACATCACTTTGTATCGAGATGCGGCCTACAAAGGGCTACCAAGTGGAAAAATCGACCGGTCGTGGGAGGATTCGAACCCTCAACCTTCACATCCAAACGACAGGAACTTATCCGCCTGACCACGGCCTGTTATGCTGCGCCTGTTACTGAGACATCATGAGACCTCATTGCAATATTCTGGTCGAAAAAGGTCTGTAAGCCCTGAGAATGGGATTGTGTGCGGACATGTAGACAGTTACATGTTCTCCCTATTGATACCCGTTGCGATGATCCACGCCCCCTTATCCGTCTATCGCTTTGCTACCTATACGTTTAGAATGGTGTCACGGCTACTGTTCTTTTCGTTCAATTGCACGCTGACAATAAGCTACAAATTGGTTTAGGTTAAAGTCCTGATAAGCTAGGATTTTCTTCTGTTCATGTCGGAATTACCCTGAGGGAATGAGCGGGTGCGTGAGAGAGGTATACGAAGAACAGGAGGGAGGGGAACAGTACTGGAGACTCAGATGCGTGTCTACTTGTTTGTTACGTTTGGGTGAATTTCTCAAACTTATTGCATTTTTTTCATGGGTTGTCACGGCTCGTTTCGTGATCCTTAATGGGTATTTGTGCTTGCCGTTTTCATGACTAGGCTGTAAGTGATTCAATTTAGGCGGTAAGCGGGTGTCATTCCTCCAGTCTGCTTTGAAAGCATTCACCTCGGTTATCAGATTAAAGAAGATAGGCTATCTTCTGTCACACGCGGGCGGGTTTCCACACACACACACACACACACACAAAGTAGAACGAAAAATGGATAAACAGGTAGATCTATGCGTAAATGACGAGCCAAATAACTACTGTTTGGAGCAATGCTCATTAGTTCGCGGTCTTGGTGAACCCATAATATCATTCCGCAATCGCTCGCTTAGGCCACCGTTACACTTAACAGGAACTGCACCCCACCAAATGGGGACGAATCTGCTCATGTGCGGGCTGTCAGATTGTGAACTGCTGACAGGTGCTTTGATCACACACACAAGAACAAGGTGTGTGACGAGTCTGTTGTTGTTGTTATTGTTGCTGATTTGACGCGTTAGTGCTTTAGCCCGCACCCGATGATGCATGCAACTTATTGACTAATTTGTGTCAATAAAAAGGCTATTTAGATGCTACAACTCAGATGCATTAAGACATGCTCACTTACTCACTCACTCACTCACTCACGCACTCACTCACTCGTTCAGTCATTATTTCAACTAATTTTGTACTTGTCTGTGTGTGCATGTACGTGTGTGTATGTGTGTCACGGTTATCTGTCGGAATTGTCAGACGGAATGTGGACGAACATGACGATGTTGATGACGTTGTCAAGGCGGCTGGTTGATTCACCATCCAAGGCGAACAAACATGAGACAGAAATGGGCGGTACTTTGATTGGTATACTCATTCGTTGTTGGATAACATGATCAACCGGGAGTTGCAAAAATCGCAAAAGTCGTCTTCCGTAGAAGTTTTTCACGGAGATTCGGATGTCGATTTTGATAGCTTGGTGGAAAAAGGGACGAGAGATGGGTTTCTTACTGTGATATGTATCTTGCTTATTGGCGTAGATGACGCTGCTTGTGTGTGTCTGGACTACAGCAGATTTAGATTTTTGGCTGCGCCAAACAACCCAGGTTTATGAAATTAGGTGATTCTATCAGGTAGCACGAGCAAGCACAAAATGCTGGTCCAGTTTATGTGGTTTAAACAAAAAAAGACTTTAAAAGGAAAGTCATCAATAATCTTATTTTTGTCGTAATGTATCTGTGAGTTTGTCCATAAATCCAGCAACTATTCAACTGAAACAAGAAATAATTGCCTAATGTGATTGTAGGCGATGGAGAATTGAACGTTTTCTAAAACAGACCATCAATTCGATCCAGGTGGGTTCATACAACTAAGAAGTTTGCACAGAAGGATCGGTCGCCCCCTCACGGCACCGTCTACTTAAGGAAACGAAGTTATTGAATGAATAGGGGGTGAGCAAATACGAGACACTAGTTAAACAACATGCTACTTAGGGTAGATTTCAGATGCAGTTGCACTCCCCCACCTGACCACGATCCAGCCGCATCAGCAAGTTTCATCAGGTGTCCCTGGGGAAGTAATTATGAGCCCAAATCGGGATTCCAATTCGATCCATTGGGGTTAGTCCATTGGTTCAGATTTTACAAGGCTTCTTGCTATTTCGAGAAGGGAAATTAGATTTGACCTCAAGCTGCGGTTATGTTTCAGTTGCACGCGCAGTTAATATCTTTCACTGACCAGCTGATCTCTGGACAAGTGCGTGTATTAAACAACTGACATTAGACCCTTTCCTTTGGTCATTCGAGCTTCACCGTCGACCTTCAATTACGCATGGATCTTGGTCCCCGTAGCCAACGGAAAGTAAGTGACAGACTTCCGTGTGTAAATGGCTTTTGTCGGGCTCACCAGTTAATTCTCATGTTCGCTTTCTTGCTCGTGGTACCATTTTAATTCCAACATTGAATACACCCGTTTAGTTCAGACCTCGCTTGTCACGGTGCCCGAGGTAACAAGATATAACTACCTATATTCATGTGCCAATGGTCTTCTATCTGCGCATTTCACGACCAGCAGACTAATCAAGTAACCGAACTTAGTTTGCTATAAGATTGGTGGTTTTAGTTAGAGTTGTGACTGCTTTGTTCAAATTCGCAATCTAGAAAATGGATTTCGAAATTTTACGATAACAGGGCGATAGCTGGCTCAAGTTAACGCCTAACTTAAGCATCTATTTACACCAGCCATTAGAACTGGAGTTGTTTCATTCACCACGTACATAACTGATTCATTAAGGAAACTACTGGTATAAAAGTTGAAACATTAGGGGCTAAACCAGGGCTAGAAACACCGGGAAAAATAATGTCTGCTGCTGCTTTCGGAGTATGGAAATGACTCCTAATTCGAAAAAGTTTCTCATGGGACAGTAGATGGAATCGGTAGTTATCGTGCAAAAATTTTGTGTCTGCAAAATTTCGGTCAACAGCGCGAATGTACGGACGAATTTATGTCGCACAGGTGCACACGGTATGCATACTTAAAAACGAGCTGTTAATGCTGAGAACCCGTGGTAGAATAGCAAAGTCGTTGGGACCCGACCCAACAGATACTCACTAGTTCACTTCAAACGTCTGCCCAGGTACATAGTGACGACATGTGACTGATCAGGTGATGACCAATCCAAACACATTAGCGGTTAATATTGGCCATTCGGCAAGTAGCCAATATAAAATAAGGAAACATAGAATCAGTGACGGGAAAATATTTCTAACTGACCGCCCTTCGGACTCTATTCTCAAAGCACAAACCCCAGGCCCTCCGTTCAAACGTGCACGTGTAAGCGCATATTAGATACATGCCTGGAAGACGGTTTGCCAGCTTTATCTGTTAGACTTGTCCACCAAACACGGACGGTTATGTGATATCAGTCCGACACAGATCTGATAGGGTGTAGTTGACGGACCAGGATGGTGCAGGACCTGTTAAAGGCAGGCTTTTAGGTATTTATTTCAATGTAAGGGGTGTCTACTTCTAGCCAAAAGTTTCACAGAAGGATACTTATTGTTCATAAACACTCACTGTCACATTCTTGGTGGAAATTCGTAACGGCCCTCGCTTACTCCATTTCATTTTCTTCGGAGGATGGAGGCGACAGTGGAATCAACTGGACCAGTCACCTGGGCAATGAGGAAGCCCTAATTGTTCTCAGACTAATCCTGTTCGTGAGCAAGTGTACACGGAAGTGGTTTATGCGCAGAACTCGAAATAACTAAACATAAGGGTTAGTGTAGAAGACCTCTGATGAATGTTTCGGAGAAATTCGAGTTTGCCGATGCAACGGCTCATGTGTGTGTGAGAGGGAGAGAGAACGAGAGAGTGGGATCCGAAGTTAGTACGGTGGACTGGAGTACGGAACTTTTCGACGTGAGAAACTGGCAACAGCTAACAGCATATTCTGTAGGTCAACAGCTTAATGCCACATTTTAATGGCCCAATGACTTTGATTTACTATAGGCACTTGGACCCAAAAGGATAGCACAAAACTCTAAAACTATAATAATTTCTGTCGTCAACCGACCCCATGAGCAACTCCATTTTCTATGATCTGACCGAGTCAATCGGGATAGTTTATTCCTCTTTAGTCTTTTGTCATCAAGTTGCACCGGAAAGGCATTTAATTTGGGCACTGGGATATGAATAAGTTGAGTACTGCTAACGAGAAAGGAATATCTTTTCATTCTATTCATGATAAGCGTATGTCTCTCGTTTCATAAGTCACCTTCCCTTTTACCAGCATGTCGATCACAGATACCATCGCATATCTGTGTGACTATATCAAGAACGGTGGTCTAGCGACAAGTTTTTTCCATAGAAGGCCTGAAAAACTAGTACATATAACGTTCAGTTCAAAGCCAACAGTTAAATTTAATGCCAAAAGGATGTCACAGAAATGAGTTGTCCACTATGACCACAAAATTATAAAGTGATCCAATCGAATCATCAGTCCACCTTCCTATTTATACGAATGTTACATGGATTACATATTTTACCTACCTGACCTCTCAGTGAGAATTGATCAACTGCTGAATAAATACGCCTCGGCCCATCCAAATGTGAAATTCACAACGGGGCTAGAGTAGAGCAATGAAATGGCATTCTGAGACGTGCTGTTAAGTGGTCGAGAGGACTGTTCAGTTCAGCGATCAGTACAAGGAAAAGTTACGTGGAGTTGACAGTGCATCCGTTTCCGCAGCTTTGTACCTCTTAGTGTGAAAAAGAAACCTAATTGGATCCCACACAAACATGGAAGGTGTCGCTGAAGCAGAACTGCAGATGGTGAAAAAGATATTCGTTGAACATGGCTACACAAGTAGATTAAGAACGAAGGCAAGGAAGACAGAAAAGGAAACTTGTAGGAGGATGGTGGAAGAAAGAAATCCAGTGGGCATTTCTCTGTCCTTCGTGATACGCTCGCAGAGATCTCAAGAAGACCGATGAGAGCTATTAATAAGAAATTTTGCGCAACCAGGCTTCTAATCCTTTTCAAACCCTCACTTTTGTCTATTCATTCACACGACCGCCAATGGTCAGATTGGATAAGGTCTTGGTGTTTAGATGTGAAGGTTGCGGGTTCGAATCCTCTCGCTGCCGGTCAGCTACCTCATTTGGCGGCTGTCTGGCGACCGCGGTCTCCTTCCTGTAAATGACGTATACTGTTACTCCATTAAAAGAAGAAGCAAAAGATGAAAAAATGACATTCCTGCGAGACCACGTGGATTGACTGCAAATCAGGTGACTATGTGAAAGCAACCGTGAACACCACCGTGCACGGTTGAGCATTGGAATAATTCAGTCACCCACCAACGCATCGGTTTCACATTTAACACAGACTAACCAGACCGTGTAAGTAACACAAGATTTTCGTGCCTCTCATAAAGTTGAAGGTAACCAGTCTGGGGTGACAAGTTGTCGTGTCTGGGACACAGCAAAAGTTGTCGCGATCCGTCTTCACAATCCTTGACTGTGCGCTCGAAACCAGTTTGTGATTGACCTTAAAATTCCCTGGTTCGCCCTCTACTCAACTGAAATTCATCACCGAACAATGACTGACACAACACTTTCGTGCTCTCAAGAATTACGGACGGAAGACGAAAAATCCACTTCTCACTGAAATTTTAGCTGACTAATCTAATCCCTTAAAATATTTCACGCTGTAATGACTTGCATTGGCATGAGTATGAATAACTGAAAACGTTTTTAAGTGCGCTCGGTGAGAATTTGAAAACAACATTTAAGTTTTTACAGAACAAAGACAATAATTTTAGTCACAACGCGCGACCGTCAAGTCGGTCGCCTATGTACGTGACAAATTCCTAAGCTAGTAGTTAGGGCGCTATTACACCCTAGGGAGAGAGAGGACCGCTGACAAATCAACCCATTACATTCATCAACAGACAGCGAAATAAACAAACATTTGAGGATGTTCTGTTTTCTTTTTTGGCTTTTCAGATAGAAATAGTCCTCAGATGGATTAGTTAACTTACCGGATGCCCATCTCCATCTTTGTGGCTCACTACACTAGGTCTGTCGGCCAATGAAGAACAGATTGATCCGAAATTCACAATGAACACGTTGTTCAAATGAAGCCGTGAGTATCACACCATGCAGTAGAATCACGGAAGCAATCGAGAGAGTAACCTCTCTTCCCCACACCCAAAGGAGTAGATAATAATGAACTAAAGCGGCGCACACACACACACAAAAATTGATGAAAGCCGACATAAAACTGCCGTAAAACGATAACAAAAAATCCGAACCAATCAAGTAGTATTAGTATGCCGAAAAAAAGAATTGCTTCGAAAAAAACGAACAAACAAACAAAACAAGCAAACATTAAATCGGTTCACCGGGGATTTTAAACAAAATACAAAATCCTTTGTCTATTTGTCGGAAGAAAATTTGTTTGGCAATTATTTCGAAGGGTGTACCACAGTGTAATTTTGCAGTCAAACACCCATTTTTCTTTTTTAACCCCGGGAGCCCATAAAAATTTATTGCATTTCCTGCATATTACAAATTCGTAAAATAGTACAAGTGCAGCTTTCCATAAACATTTAGATATGTGCGAGGAGAGGAAAAAGTTTCTTTTTTCCTTTTTTGTTTAAAAAAAGCGCGTTGTTCCAGTTTTGTACAATGCTTTTTTGTTTTTTTTATCCGGCCGAACACTGTCGCTTTACTATGGAAGATAGAGCTTGGCAAAAAACATTTGCGGACAAGCTTTTACTCCAAATGATAATAACAATACTGATACGGACTGGCTGAGTTTCAGCGTTCTGTTTTCACTCATCCGTAAGCCAAGCTGTGCGTGCGCACCGTGCCGCAGAAGCGTATTGCCTGTGGATGTACGAATTTCCACGGATTGTCAATCACATTTCCTAACGGACCGCGGACACGCACACACAAGCACGTTAGAGGCAATCATAACAGGAGAAAGAGTGCGGTAAATAAACTACCTTGCATTTTATACGGAGAGAAAACGAGGCAGTTTCGCGTCAAGTAAATGAGGAAGCCGAGATTAAACGAGATACCTCCGGCAGCCTAGTTAATCTTTGGTCGAATTCCTCCTGCGTCTACCGTCAAAAAGTTTATTTACCTTTGACATTTTGTGTCACAGCTGCAACACTGTGAAAGTCTCGTACCAAAGTAGGATATTACAAGAAGGTTGATTAGTCGAAACTGCCCAGGAGAACTCGGAAACATTCGATTTTTTGTGTAATTTGGACGAACTCAACCTGATTGAATATAGTATCATTCGCTTGGTACAAGAAGGCTACTGATAGCAGCGAATAAGATCTCACTTGTGTAGAAAGTCGCTTGTACCTTCGTGATCGCATGCTAATTCCTTAGGTCATCCTTTGCCAGCTGAATCAAAATGCGTCGGTAGATGTTACATATTTTCAAAAATTACGGGTCCGTTGGGGATTACGCGTCCTGGAGTGGCATATTTTGAAAATTGGAGGAGAATTTCAGTATCTGACGGGAGTGACAAATGCCATTCCTCAGTTGCCGGTACCATTTTTGCGGGACAGCGTACGCTTTTAAGTCATCAGTAAATCAGGCTGTTTCCATCTTTTGTCGACTCACTGTTCACACGGGACCGAAGTCAAAATTCTATTGGGTATGAGCTTCGCTAAACACATGCAAATGATTTCAGTGATCCGTTTTAGAGTTTGCATGATTTATTCGACCAGGACACCTGAGCGGGGCCAATCAAGAAGCTAACCATTGTTACTCGTCCTCTGTAACCGCTAGCACTGTTTCAGGTGACATAACCATCCAGTTCTGTGAACACAGGAATGAATGAATAGGTGAGTCGGGTTTAACCCCGGTGATGCTTGTCGCTCGAGAACTAACCACGTACACCTCGGAATTTCATATTGCAATTATGGATTCCATTAATTCTAGCACGAAAATTCAATCGTTTCAGATTCATTTCAGTTTGCGTGATAAACAAGTAGGTTTTTTGTTTAACAACTGGTTGTTAGGGCAAATTGTTTGAAAATTGGCTGTGCTATTTGATCTGATACTCGTTTTTTTCAAAATAACCAAATCACTCACTATCAAACTGACTTCATCAGGTGATCTATCGAACAGTACCACCGGGTCTATGTCGGTTGTCTTGTCGCTTGGACTTTGATTTTGGAAAATGATTCCTGGCTATGGAATAGATACTACTAACTGTCAGTCACATCATCAAACCCGCTGCATTCACTCGTTGAGATTTCGTTTCCCCTATACGAAAAATTTAATCCTAGTTGAGTATATGACCTCAGTTGTTCGACTGATTGATAATTTTCTTATTCTTCTTGTCATATTCCTAATCAGATATTTTTCCCTTCGAAAAGTTTCACGTGATTTTTCTACCCATCGCAACTTTCTTGGACTTTTGGACACTTTCAATTTTGACTTAATGAAAATTGTTCGACAAACTGTCCCATTTTGTTGGTAGAAGCCGATGCCCAAATAGTCGGGTAGACAAATCCTTTCGGGATTAGGCCACCATTTTTCTCCTTAGTGCTACGCGATTCCGGTTCTCAAACGAGTCCAATTTGACAAAAAAATTTTCGAGACGTGTACATATGGACGAGAACGAAAAAATCTTATGAAAGCCAAATTTTTATCACGAAATTAATTATAAAACGATTGTCATTTCTAACGCTTCAAATTTTGTCTTACATCCTTATTGTCTTGGTGATTCTACTGAATAAAACCTATTCAAAATGTTGTTCACTTAAGGGTCTCATTGGACGGTCAACGTTTTGTTGTTATAAAATTCATTTTGTCCATATTTAGGTAGTGAATATGGAATCTGAGATACCGAGTATGCTGATCTTCTGAACCCGAGTAGTGGAAAAAACGATCATGCTTTTGGAAAGATGATTATTTCTGCAAGCAACGCGATGGGCACGGATAGATGCATTTCAGCTTAAGATACCAATTAAATTGTTCAGTCACTAAGTCGTCAAACGGACCTATCGGGAGTCCACGATTGTGATTCACAAGCAAATCATTCGACGAAATCCATCCATCAGTATTATTGATATACATCTTAGCTTAATATAAAAATGTCGTATATTTCTTGACTAATATTACACTACATTTGAGCAGGGCAAAATCTACCAACTCGACTCGACTCAGATCTGTTTTCTGCACCGTAGTCGGTAAACCGACTCATCACGTTGTGCGTTCTGTGAGTGCGCTGATTTCGTTCATACACTCATGATTGCTCATACATGACACTGGCTTTTCAACGCACTTTCGTGTATCATGTGACAAGCCAGTGTGCATGTATGTGATCGGTGCAAGAAGTATTTAACTGGTAGCATAAGTGGGCATGCCCACAATCCAACGGTTGTACTGACACACCACATACGCGCTTGCGTCCTTATCCGTCTTGCTCAGGGGAGAAGGAAAAACGGTGAAAATCGGTCCCTCCCGATTACAAATAAAAGACAAAGTAAAATTCCAGCGGCTCCTAACGGAATACGCAATCATGACCAGCAACCTTTGGTTGCAGGTCATTCGTTTAAATGTCATTGTAGAATATCGTAAGAATTTTATGCTAGATGTCATGATAAAGCTGACAATTTCCAACTCAGACGAAAACTGAGTGAATTTGTCTATCATTTGGTTTTTCCGATCAGTTGGCCGGAGGTGGTCGTAAAGTTTCTTGCAACGACAGTAGGCTGAACTGAACTGAACCGTAGTCTGTTTGACACTTGATGCCGTACAGACAGTCTTCGAAAAAAAACTTTCAGCGTTGCTAAGTTAGATCCAAGTTTTACCATTACAAAATCGATTCTTATCAATCAGTACAGGGTACTGTGGTTAACCGTTCACAACTATCTCTTTTGAATACTGCAGCACTACTTGCCTTTGACAGGGGTTAGTCATCATTCGCTATGGACATGAGCTTTTCTGGCCCTCATTCTTTTTCTTTCGCTCTCTCCCGTGTATATTTTGTCCTTCGAATTCCTTTTTCTCTAGCAAGCACACTGATGTTCACATTCCCTTCCGGACTTATAGAAGTTGGGTTTTTTCTTCAGCCTACTGCTCTCTCCTCCTTTCTCTCTCTCTCTCTCTTACTCGCTTTTCTACCCTGTCCTTTCTTCGTCTGGTCTAGTTCATCTGTCAAAGATCACTGGAGCCAATCCATCAGAAGCAGACGGTAGTGGACGAGGGGCCAGAATAGGAAACTGATGATTTGGTGTTGTAGTGCTATATCGACACAGCGGGGTAGTGGCTAAGTATTTCAACAAGATTTTGGGCAAGATTTAGGAATACCAGTCAATGCTGGTCAAGGCTGTCAATTGCCATCGTTGTCATCTCGCTTTCTAGCACGTGACTGCTGATCAAACTGGCAAAACAAAGTCTATCACCAAGGCCAAGGGATAGATAGATGGATAAACAAACAACTAGACAGACAAGGGGACGTTTAGAGGTCAGCAGCATGAAAGACTTTTCGCTCACAAGACGATACGCTCATGGGGAGTACAATTCGTCTATGAGAAACACTGAATCACACGCACTTACACCGTGGCGCATGCACTCGTTGGCAAATGGGCTTCTTTGTCTGATTTGTCCTTTGAACTTCCGTTAAACGGTGCATCCAAATGGGACGCTATTGACCAAGATAGGTTTGGTGGAAGGGGAGTACCGAGGTTCGCGATCACCTTTTAGGGATTTGAGTCTTGGCATATTGATGAATTAACAAATGTCGGTTTATGCACCACAAAATAGCTGGATGACGTCTTTCAACGATGATTGGTATCCGGAAACATTTTCGGTGTTCGTATTACAGATAACAACTTTTGTTATGTGCCAATGAAATTACGAATGCATGTCTCTTACAGTGTTACAGAATGCCACATCAGTAGAGGTAGAGCTACTGATGAGAGCCTAGTATGATCGATTCGCTGATCGTTGGTTTTTGACATGTTGGGACCATGTTCTCGTGAAACACAGTAGAGTGATCCAAAATACTATTACGTGATAGCATTTCAGTTGGACAGACATAGACACCTAATCCATTGAGGACTGATAATAAAATAATAATAATAATTTCGAAATCAACTTAGTTCTCACAAAATCTGCACTGTGAATTCAAGTCGTTTACTGGCTTTTTAGTCTTCACGATCCCAGTGCTTTTTGCGACACCTTATCAGTAATAGAATTCCGTGTTTGCGGCACACCGTGATGTGTGTGCGTCAATAGATAACTCCCATGCATGCAAGCCTCTGCGAGCCCCTCAAGTGAGAGAACTGCCGGTTACGTAATTCTCACTACGAATCACTACCGAAATTGTTAGTCTTGGTTTTGATATTCGTGATTAGTTATTAGTAAGAGTAAATTGCGTTCGTTTCTGGTAGATCTATGCATTCACACAGCGACATTTCCTTTAATTCGACTGACTTACCATTTGCCACAATTTTTTCACTCGACCTTGTAAATTACATGCTTTCTGTCGCCAACGTCTGGAAGAGTTATTTCGGCTTTGGTTTGAATTATCCCATACTGTTGGTAGGCTTTTCAGCGTACATAAGCCGTCTGAAATGAAATGTTCCTGTGATCACTTCGTACTTGTAGTCTCTTTTGTGGTTAATTTAACATCGTTAACATTTTAGTTAGAACTATGCTCGACAGTTCATTTCCTGTTGACTTTTGGGCAAATATCTTCTTTTACCGTGTGTTGCACTCAAAAGCCACAATAATAACCTGTTAGTCACCACCTGGGGCAACTCCAAAGCGAGTGTTTTTTCCATTAAATAGATGAGAAATGAAGAAAAATCACACTAAACTCAGTCTAATCTGCCCTTACGTGCGTGTACAATTTGCGGGGTAGAGCAGCGCAGCAATTCCTTCTCCATGCCATGCAAACAAAACGGGAATGAATGGGTCTTAGCATTCAGGTATTGCACAAATAAATGAAGAAGCACGCGCACATACGGACGTACAAATCCAAACATAAATGCACATATTGGATCTGTCATAACCAAAAAATAGAATCCTTATCGACTAATGTTATTGGAATACGGTTCTTGACAAGCGGATGTTTTTCTAAAGTTTTATTTTGATTCTAGCTTAAAAAATGGAGAAGAAAAATCAAAGTGCCGACCGTGTTTTCAAAAAAGCATTTGGACATTTAGCAAAGGCATAACATTTCAAATGTAAAAAAACATCTACCAATCCTATTTAAAACACAAAAATATGAAAAAGTACTTGGTCGGAAGGTGTTTTCAATAAACCGCCATTTCACTTACGGCCGGTAGGCTTTTTCAGGGCGGGTTCATAATCAGTTGTGAACCAGTCTTAAAAAAATTTACTCACACTAGTGAAAATGTTGGCTCATTATAAACGTTCTGTACCAAGTTTGTTTTCACAATTCAAACACTTCAAACAACCTAACACACGGGACATCTTTTTTGGATATAGTTCTCAGTTCTTTGGACTGTTTGTGTTGTTCTGATGATGTCAAATTTCACGTGTCTTGCCAGTGAAGACTGTGCAAATATAGACGAGATCAAACTATCACGTTTGAAACTCATGACACCATCATGGGTGTGTCATTGCGAAAGATTGCGGAGAACAATAAAGGCTCATTCTTAGCTTATGAAACACAATGTCTTGTCGTGACGGGATGCCCACCCAAAACGGAACGTCTTGGTTCTTCTCGTTGCAAAAATCTCAACCAAATCTCCAGGTTGTACTTGATATTAATCTCACTCTGGCGTCAGCAAAACCGATTCCATCGCAAATGCTACCGATATCCTAATTGGCTAAATAACTCTCGGAATTTTCCTTGGATTCACAATTCACATTGATTAGTTCGAACCTATCTGCTAAGGTAGGGTTGGAGACTTGTGTTTTTCGTATGACTGTTGAACTGAATAGTAAATAGCTTATTGAATGATTATTTGTTACCATATCGATCACCACTAGCTTTCCGGTGCTATCTTCTGGCCGTAATCTACCGTTGATCTTTGAATCGAAGGTTTGATAACTCACTGTTATCCTATCCGGTCTGACTTGCCCGAGGCTTTTTCACATGAGACAAGTTAGGGTTATACATTCCATTGATGGACTTGAAGCGTTTACCTTGGATCTGTGAATGCAGGCAGTCATTAACTTTCACCTTACAAACAATTCTAAAAGTGTAATGAGGATTTTAACATGAGTAACTCGACTGAGTAAGGCAAAGCTGAATCGACATAAATGAATTAATTGAAATTTCACTGAACACTGATCACGTGAGACATGTACACCATGTTTCGTCGTCACGCCTCCCTCTGGCATCATTTCTCATCATTATCGCTTGCATTCTCAGATTTATTAAATTGCACTTCAGCCCAGTTATATTCATTCTCGAAAGTGTAGCATCATTATCATTAAAAATCTATTGGGCTTCCGATTAAATTAACTAAGGATAATCTTAAACGACCGATTCGAGTGCTAGTATTGCGTCAAATGGATTGTGTGGACACCTTACATGTGAACTGATATAAGCAGTATATAGCGCCCCAAGACAAGCAAATTTGGAATGATGTTTCGGGCAGCAGGACCAAAAGTAAGACTGAAAGCAAAACGGAAAAATTCGAGGAAAACATGAAAGAAACAGAGGTGAACAGAAGACAGAAAGGTTTTCTTGATAGTTCAAGCGAATATGCGCATCCTGTTCATATGATTTCAGACTCGCCCAAAATACCTTACACGCCGCATCACTCTCCGTCTGGGATAAAAAGCAGAGCTTGTCATAAATTGCTCCGTTTTGATTCCTCATCAATGGAAACCACATTGGCACAATGCTGTATTGGGCTCCGCGTCTAAAAGACACAACCCACCAGTGTGAATGTGTCTATCATGTTACACAAACTCGAAAGAGCAGTACTTATTGGAATCCTTCCAGCTCGAAACAATGGAATGGGAAACAGTAGAAAGACTTCAATAAGTTTATTTCACGCTAAGGTCTACTTACAAATAGTCTATGTGTGCATATACGAACAAGATTCGGAACTGCGCGTCAATGGTGCATTATTTCTGGACCAGTAGATGACGTTGAATTTTATCCTGCCCATTCTTGAATCGCCATGGCTTTAAGATTTGTGCTGGTCGTGACTCAGGTTGTTGATGTTCACGAGGTTCTGAACTCTGATCGTGGCGTTCAGATAGCGAGCGTTTCATCACCAGTCGAGATGATATTGCCAGTGAAAGTTTGATTGACCGTCGAATGAATTTGGCGCAACTAATCGACTGAACCAGTGACCAAATCTTCCCGATCCCTCAACACATTATGCATCTATCCCGCAAAATTTCGACTCAGATAATCTACAAAACTGCCCTGCAAGAACACGAACTGATATGTGTCAAGCGAGGAGGTTTGAAAGTTATTTTCGTGGGCCTAGAAATACGACTGATTGCAAAAAACGGACCAGAAGCTGTGTGACAACGAATACTTTTTGATAAATATATGCGAAAGGTTTTGTACGAGCTGGCAGGTAAAGTCCACTGGACGGACAGACTGCGTGCCTATTGACAGAATCGATACTGTATTATTAATATTCATAATGCCTGTTATAGTAACCGAGACGATCGAATTATAATCCGAATGCATGTAACATCTATCCGTATTCTTAAAACATTAGTTATGAAATACAAAGGCCTAAGTTAACTTTAAGAAACCCTTGAATTAACATCGATCTATTTATTAAAAAACCACCTGTAACCTGCATTGTAAACTTAACAGCTGAGGCGTTTGACTCAAAAACGCTCATTTCAGATTGCCCTCCCACTTCGAAAGAGTTGGATATGAACTGCTGATGATTCCTAAGAAACCGAATGAAACAATCATGAGCTGTTTTCGTGGTCTGTTAGTATTAGGGCATGAATGTTGCATTACGGATCAGTTGAAAATGACATTACATCCTGTCCGAAGTTGAAACTTAACGGACTTTAAGCTGAATGGTTTTTAAGTCGAATTTTATTGTTTAGGACTGTGAGCAATTTGTTCCTGCACAAATCAGTACACATGTACCATCGCCTGTATGAGTAAACAAGACGAGGCAGCAATAGAAAAAAACAGAGTTATGTTCATAATCAGATCATCTGGACTGGTCTGTGTAGAAATCTGCATACCGAGGGACCAGAATTTGTACGATCAGTGAAGAAGTCGCGCAGGCCTAATCATGATCCACCAATTCCGTAGGAAGGTAATTTGTACCAGTTTGTCTTGAGAAATACCGAGAAGACACGAGAAGACAGACACTAGATCGAATGTACAACTCACTAGCGCTGCACACTAGAAAATCGACACCACAGGCCAAAACCGAAAAAGCAGTCGGACGGTGTTAACAGCATCTGTTCGGTAAGTTGCAGGTTGTCAGTTCGATTTAGAGGTGATGCGTTGACCCGTTGTAAGTGTACTGCTTGAGTGGATTCCTCGATCATCAGAATCAATTTGTGTCTGAATCACCAAAATGAGAATCTCCCGTGGCTGGAATAAACTCGAAAAAGTATTATCACAGATTTACGTTAATCCAGAATAAAATAATTAGAAAAAATGAATATTACCGAAGGTCAAAACAGTGTACCCAATTAGGATAATTTTAATTAATCACACGATCCATTGCGAAGCAATTATCTCCTCACCCTGTGGAAGAAGATAGTTGAAACCAGAATATTGATGCAGTGATTACAAGGAACCACAACCTGTGTCTGCTGGACACAAATAGTATTACCGGTCGATAATAAGAGCAGTTACGCGATGTTTCTGGTTCATCTTGGGTGAAACGAAGTTTTGGGTTTGTGAGATTCATGTCGGCGCTTCTGTTGATATTTTTTGTTTTTGGGTTGGGGAAAGTAAACAACGCGAAGTTCCATAATTTTTTGATGATCAAAGACAAATTATCTACTGTAATCCAATAGCTCATTATAATATTTGCAAATTTCTGATTAGTGATTTTCACAACTTTGATTACAAGTAGACGGTCCAAGTTAGATTAATCAAACTAGTGACATTAGGATATGCTAAACCTGTGAGTCATTGCACTGTCATTTTGTCCTACGATTTGACTGGGAACTTTGCTTACTCGTATAAATTAATTCCTCAACCTTTCTGTCTCTTGTCGGGACACAATTTATTACACTATGACAAGTCATTGGTCACGACTTATGCCACTAAGCTACATAAGCATTAGATATCCCTAGACCGGAAAGCCCGTACGAGGCCACGCAAGCGGAAGCACGGATCGCGTAGAATCGGGCCTCGGACAATCGTTCAGACAATCACCCACGTAGAAGCAAGACAAACAGACAAACAAAACGTGTAAGAAAGTCAACAACTGTTTAGCTGGCTTAACGGTTTCCGGACTCTCCCTTGCGTTGATCATGTGAGTGCACGACATGTTCAACGTATGCGCAAACAATCATAAATTAAGCCACATTGTCATCGGGATCCTCTGCAGGCAACATGTACAAACAAGTACGTGAGCATGTATATGCACACACCTACACGTGAACACAGGTACCAGTAAACGTTAGGAATGCAACCGGGTACCGGCAGGCAACAGACATGATTTGTGCTTTTCTGCTACTAGGTGGTTCTATGTTTCCGCTTCATGTATGTTGATAACCTCCATAATGACGACACCAAGGGCAAGAGAAAACGAACAGTCAGTGCGCCAAATGGATGAGATCAGACGACATCAGTCGTAATCTACTCTGATCAATCGACAGACATATCCATCTATTTTATGTTGCATAGATGCGGCAACACAGATACAAAACAGAATGTGGTTCTGCGTTTTTTTACGCTTGAATGAAGACATCATACAGGATTGAAAAAATGTCACCTGAATTTGTTTGCTGCGTGAGAACAGATATAGTTAATTGGTGTAGGTGTGACACAACCCATTGGTCACTTGGCTTTACTAGTGAACGGAAAACGCCAATTTCCATAGTCGGCCTTGAGCTTAGTCTTGAAATTTGGACAAATCCTATCAGCGTGCCACGTCATTAGTAAGGACAGTACTGTCGGTCGGTCAGTGAGATGGACTGAGTAATGAAACTAACTATACCGTTTGAAACATCCAAACAATGTGCCAGTTTCACAAACTCAATAGAGCTCACCTCGAATTAACCATGAAATGGGAGAAGTTCAATCAATCGATGGTAACATTTCGTTGTCCAAGAACTGAGTCTTAGTGAGATTAGATTCAGCTTTTAGTAACAGACAACACAGCGGAAAACCACATAGTATGCGCAACAAGGTCGGGTTCCAGTTGCTTGCACCGGTCCTACAGCATACTGTTAAAATGGGTTGCATTCTCAGCGGGAATCAACCACTACCGTCAATTCGCACACCGCAGATCAGCCATGCTTTAATTTGGCATAGTTTTTCAGATCAAGGGAACTTATGGAAGTTCTACGAAATAAGGGTGACTCCAAATGGACTGTGAACTGTTCTGCTTCACTGGATCGATTGTGATGATAAGTGTGCAATATATTCCACCCAATACAATTTCAAAGATGGAGTGTAGCAATGAGAGACAAACAATTAGAGTCAGAAAGAAACACGTGTTCATCGACGGAATAATCAAAGTAAGAGAATGAAGAATGGAAAAATCAGTGATTATATTTATTAACAAAAGTACAATGTGGTTACAAGGCCGGGAAACATTCGAAAAGGGGTTGGCAAGCGACCATGGATTTACGTGCCTGGCGTGAGCATCTCTCAGACCAGGAAGCTAAACAAGCGTTGCTTCTGACCAGCTCCCGAAAATTTTTCCGGCAAAAGTGGAATAATTCTTTACATCTGCGTATGGATATCTTGGACAAGGCTTATAGCAACATGACTCGACATTCTAAAAGAACATCGTTGGAGGGATCATGACTGACGAGCTCATAATTCGTAACGCTCCATCAAGTATGACCTGCAAAAAATGCTTCCTTCAGATTAAGCTTAGATAAGGAGCAGGAACCGTGGAAATGAGCGAAGATATCTTCAGGTTAGAAGTTCGAACTAGCAGACTGCTCTAATAATCGGCAAAATGCGACGAGGCAGTGAAGACCTTCTGGGAGTTTCCTTGACATGAATGCTCGTGTGAGCTTTCAAGATTCACATTAGGTTTACCAACTCCCTCGGGAATTTCGTCCAGGTGAGATTAAACTGATCAGATTCGGCTGCATGAATGGTCTGGCATTCTTCGTTCATGGTCGCACGCAGTGTCAATGATCGTTTCTCGTTTACCTTTCTTTGTGAGGGAATTCAGCTGTTATGTGAAGTCTCGGAATTGCCATTGGGTACGTTTTTACACGAAACACTATTCCCGATAAAAAAGTACACACCTAATCTCAATGGATGATGAAACTGATAAGACTGGAAAAGGTAAATAAAAGGTATTTTAGCTTCCGCTGAACAACTTGACCGACGAGGGGGATTCAAGTGTTAAGACAGTTAACGTGGCGAACCACGTGCGAGTATGTTGAACCTGTTTGCATTTGGGAGCCATAAATGACTGGATTGTCATATAGAGTATGAATGCCCTATAATGAACCCAAAAAGAGATGTCAGGTACATGGTGTACAGATGTGTACGTATTCGTTACGGCCAAAGGTGATTTGTACCAGTGCATGGTTACTAAATTTTTGCCATCAAATTGGTCGTACAACTTGCCTTGAGAAAGACTACCCACGGCAGTTGCAAAGTTGGCGTATTACATCTGCCAACAATGCTGTGTTATTAAAATTTTATCATTCACAATAAAAACCAATACATGGCGCATCGATTTTTCGACACAACGTCATTGGATTTGTTGCTGAATTATTTAAAAACCATGAATAGATTTTGGCTACTTGTGAGTAGCATATTCGAGGGATGATCTCATTTATCGAGGGTGCTGTTGGGTCACTGCGGCATTACGGTGCATGGATATTATCCCGACTTTAGCTATTTCAATTTCCATGTTTTACTGCTACCATCGATAACGATAGTGTTATTGACCTATCGTCTTTCTTTTTATTGTAAAGTGGTTTCACGGACTGCGATCAGTTGTAGATGAATTAAATAATTTTTTCACAATTAAATAATTATAGGTAAATTACAATCTACCAGGCAGGCTGTGAACGGTTTGTTGAACGTCACCACTACTACTAACATGTACCAAGTAATCAAGCTCTGTAGGTCATATCCAAAGCCTTCGTCGTACTTAGGCTACCTGCAGAGAAGTCATCTATCAGTAGGGGTCGATCACTTGAGATAGCGGACAACAACCGCGCAAATCAGTGACGGATAGGTGCAAAATCATGTGGTGAAATTCAACAAGCCGTTCAGAGCCTGCCCGGTAGCGTAATGGCTAAGGCGTTCGACTCAGAATCGTTCGTCCCGGGTTCGCGTCCCAGTTGGGGCGCGGTGGATATGCACTGCTGATGATTCCTAACAAGCTGGATGAAACAGCTGTACAGTGCTTCAATGGTTTCTTTATGGTGAGTTGAGCGATGATATCACATGGTGAATTATTTTATGCAAACATTAAATCTCCTACAACTACCATGTACAAAGTACAGTCTAATTGTGAATGATATGACGGTAATAACACAGCATTGTTGGTAGATGTATTGTGCCAACGTTTCGACTGTCGCGTGTAGTCTTTCTCAAGGCAAGTTTTACAATCAAAATACCATTATATCACTCACAACTAAAACCAGTACATCGCGCGCCGATTTTTCGATACGCTCCTTACGTCATTCGGTCCTGATAAAGTACAGTCTATTCAACTGGCAATGCTTTGAGAAGGAGGAAGTTCCACAAGGGATGAATTACGGAAATAATTAACTGGGGTCCGATGTCGAGCACGAAAATAGGAACTGGGATGCACTCTAAAATCATTTTTGTAAACAATCTGACCTTCTTTCCACAAATGAAGTTAACCGAAGAATCCACTATTAGACTGTGCCCCGACAGTTTCATTTCTTTCGCGGCAGCCGTGTGCTGCATCGTAGACAGGTGAATGCATGTGACCTCGGTTCACAGGGTGAAATCAGTCCAGGAGTGGAGGTGAAAATATGGGCGGCAAGATGCGTAAATATCGGACAAATAGTCACCATGCGACAACGTCTATCAAATCACCATTAGTAAACCGTAGAAGCACGGCATAACTGTGTTACTGGGTTTGTTTGGAATCGCTACCACTACATACTTACCGGGCCCACGAGTGATGAATGATTTCACCAACCAAGTAAATTTATCTAGTTATAATGATTAGTTTTCAAATAATTGACGATAAAGATGGTGGAGTTTATTTAAATTATTATTCAAAAAAGCTAACTTTAGGGAAAGGACTTAGCTGAAATCATCCTTTCACTCGGTGAACAATTGCAAATGTGATTTAACTCAAGGTCGAAGGAAACAGTTCAATAGCTTCAGGATGGTCCAATAATTAAAATGTAACCACAGTTCTTCTCAATGAGTTGTGGAATCTAAAATAATTGTACGCACACGAATATGTTACTCTTTGGTATTCCGTGGTAAACACCGGTATTCATTGGCATTCAGTGGTATTCAGTGGTATTCAGTGGTACTAACTGACATTCACTGTACTCAACATGAGTTGATATAACGTTAAAAAATGAAGATCTGTTTGAATTCGGGGTTTGAAAGACTGCTAAAAGTGGCGAAGAAGACAGAAGATATATGCGGTTAAGTTAAACATGTATACACTGCTTAACTCGTTCAGCTCTGATATTTACAAGACCATCGTTTACTTCATTTGGCATACATTCTGTGACAGGCTTTTCTTACTGTCCTCAAAGTCGTTCGCGGATAACTCTAAAAACAGTAGTTGATTAGTATTTCAACTAGTAACGCATTTGGATGAAAGAACAAAATTTCCTCGCTGGCTCACTCCCGGTTACACGGTTACTGCCGATCAACAGGTACTGCATTTCCAAAAACATCACCATAATTGGGCACTCCAATTCAGATTTTGGCAGCCGAATTGTATTTGAATTAATAGGAGTAAACATGAATGGCGATTCCATTTGTGGACCATATTGATGCTGAATGGAAGTTTGTGATTTATAAATAAACTTTATCGGCACACATTCCCAACGATTTGAAGAGGATTCTAGTACCCCCTATCTCGTTTTCTCATGCCACATTTCAAAACAGTCAAACGGATGACTTTTCGGAGATGAATGTTTATAACTTTTGACTGCTTGCATGGAAAATATCCGTTTTTTCTCGCAAGTAGCCTGCGATCGTAAAATTGCAACAAACACCAGAAGCTTTTAACGTAGTCCGATATCCTTGACGCGATACTTGAATACTTTTGAGCAGATTTCAGCTTTCGTGAATGCGCCATATAAAATGCCTTATGAAGTTAACATTTCTTTCAAGTAGATTTTTCAATTTTACTTGTGGATTTGATTGCTAAGCCTGAATTTTAGATCACTAACGTGTCATCATCTGCAGAAATGATATCGTCAAAGTATGCGATGTTATCTCAACCCGTGAGGGAATGTCTGCAATCTAAACACCAAGCTTAACCCTCAGAACCCCACGAGAACCAACAATGTGACACAAACAACATCGAGGTGCAAAATTTTCAAGTGCATCGTCGAAGATCTAAGTTAAAAATAACCTAATATGTGAACACGGTAACTGACCCCACGCAGAACAGTCGGCAAAGAATGCATAACTGGGTTCACAAATTCTTGATTGCATTTTCACGATTGGTTTTTATCTTACCTATTTTGGGCATGGGTTTCCTGGAAAATGCAAGCACCCCACTCGACCCATTGCGCTGACAAGGAACCAGAGCAGTACAAAGCCGCATAAATTCTCACCGGTTCGAACGAACAAATCAACCGGGGATAGTGAAATTCAACCCGTCTTGGTTTTACAGTTCAGTACACTACATATGTGTATACCGGTATTTTTATTAGACAGACAGATTACCAGTTACACTCGTCAGTATTTGTTCACCATGTTTCGGATTGCCGGTCTTACGGATTTTGTCAAAATTGCCGTTAATATTCTGCGGTTCACATGCATTTAAATTATTAGAACTCAATTTACCTGTCGTGCGGCTTTCCTATCATGTCGATAGGGCAATACTATTCGGTTTAATTTGATAAGCACCAATTTCTCCTCCTGAGCTTCAATTCTGCTCCCGGAAAATTTTATTCTGAGTTTCTGGATAAACTATGTAACAGGTCAATGGTTTCCCGATTTTAGATATTCTCCCCTGGTAGATTACCAGTTACACTCGTCAGTATTTGTTCGCTATGTTTCGGACTGTCTCGTGGGAGTAACATTTGACAGCATTTATCCATAAACACACTTCTTGCCAGTCATTTAACATGTAAACGCTGCAACACTGTCGTCAGGTTTGGTTCATATTCCCGCTTACGTTTTCT
>LUCM01007250.1:0-29148 GCA_008360955.1 Fasciolopsis buskii | reverse complement strand
CACCTTGGCAATTTGCAGTCTTACTGTGATGAACCAACAGATGTAACTTTTATATAATATCCTACGTTAATCCTGATACCCTTAACATCTTGAACTGGTCAAAAAGTCCTGAATTTCTTTCTAAATCAATTTGGAATATTCAGACCCGATTCAAACCGATTCATTTGAGCTCATCTGATACAACCAATCCTCCTTCATCAACATTTTCTAGTTTTATTTGGTACCCCTTTGCACGGAATAATAATGAAGCAAAAATCAAATAGCTATAAGTCAAAAGGATTGTAGAGAAGTGGAATTATTTCGAATGCACGGAAACCACGTGCTGCGCCAATAATAAAAATATCGTTTGAATTCCTCAACCATCGCGTGTGGGGTCTGGTGGACCCCAAATCCGTTATCTAAATCAATCTACTTTGGAAATTTATTGGTTAAGGTTTTCACACCCTCTATCCAGGTCGTGAACTGATCACCCTGACCCATCAGTATCTGCTTGAAGGACCAGTCGAAGCTAAGGGGGATGACCTGAGGGCACACATAACACGTTTCAACCAGCTTCACTTATTCCAATTCACTCTGTTCCATTAACAGAGTTCTACGTCCAACCTCAACACTGCTGGTACAATTCTCATATCGCATTCTAGCAGTACCACGAGCACGTCGATGTTCCAACACATACAGCCGCAGCACACTAGTCCGCAAAGGCAATCTTCCTGAATCCTCAGGAGGATTGATCTTATCGCTGCAATGAAAAGTCGACCTCTGACCAATAGTCGTAGGTCTCGTTAGCGCCACAGATGACCCAATTCGTTAAATACTAATAGGGCTTTCTGCATTTGCGAAGAAAATTCATCCGATATACGGCCACCTGGCGGGTTGCGATTCCAATCACGACACACTGGCCGGAGCATAATGCATCAAAAAATCTGATACACATTGTTTGCCTACTTCCCAATAGCTAATGGGAATTAAGGCGTGCAGCTGTTGTAACACATGTGCACCGTACTCGTGAGCTGCATAACGAAATTCGCAAACTGTTTATGTGGGAAACAAAGATCAATGAAGGCTGAAAATAACTTCCATGTATTGACTACTTCGTGGCAGGAAATATCAAACGTGTGCAACAACCGATAAATTAAAACTATTTGGCTACTTATTTGCGATTCGATAAGAACAAATCAAGCAAACCTACATCGATGTCTTTATCTATTCTGAGTATCGGCTTAGTATACCTTGAGCGGAGAGAAAAATGATAAAGGTCCATGGAACACTGTCACCATCAGCTGGAATTCACATGAACCATGATGAATGATGTTACCAGCAAACGCAACTCAAATTTTGAGCCGTCATGTATAACACCGGTTGACAACGTGTAGCTTAGAATCGATAAACAACTGACAATGCTGCAGGTGTTCGACTCACTTCTCCATTGAGGTGCACACCGAACGAACATAAATCCTGCTCAGTATGAGAGTTAGCCAATGGCTTGATACTGATAGGTGCGATGTGACCCGTTAACCGATCTTTCATCTGAAGGATTTAAACGCATTTATTGAACCATATTTTAACTATTCAATATAGTGACCGGTTAAAGCATTGCTGTTTTTTCTAATGCTGGACCCTACCAGCGGTCTCCGTTGAGACTCATCATTTCAGCAACTGGAAGTCATCAACACAATACACGAAAGGCTGTATTCACAATTATCGACAGTTAAGTTATCTTCCGTTATCACACGCTAGTGCTCGTACAAAAAAAAATTTGATTTTTCATTTGAGTCTCCACATCTCAGGCTTTGGCAGCAGTTTGGCGTTTTTTGCCAGTTTTCGTCGATAATATGACCTCCCCACGAATGAAATACAAAATGTTCGCTCTTAACGGGAAGCAGATTTAAGCAGTCCTGCGTTGTTTCATGTTGCAATACAGCAAATCAATCAAACGTAGCGAAACAAATATTACAGAATTGAAATCCTGGGAAAATTTGATTCATACATAATAAATGAAGTCACACAAGTGTTCAATCAAACAAATGTTTCACGACGGCCCCAACCTGAGATGCAAAACTCGAAAATAATACTTTGTGTGTGCAGCACAGATTAATTCCCAGAATAAATTAGCGATAATCACAAGCATCCGTCCTCTAGCTTTCAGAAAAAAGGGAACGATAACTCAAGTGGCTTTGGAAAAACTTGAAAGAGCAAGGGAGATGAAGTAGTTTTCCGTGGTGTGTGCGACATCGCATTCGAACTATCCGTTAGATATTCATCAAAAAAGTCTAACTGAAGTTAGGCTACAATAAAAGGTTCCCAACTGGACAAAACTATGTAAAGTCGTCTGAAAGAAGATTAGAAGCTTCGTTCCGGGATTTAGCATGCAGGCGGTTAAATATCATTCAAGTGAGCCATTATGAGGGATTTATACAAAAAACCCCTTATGAATTCACCAAAACAAATATGAAAAATTATGGGACAAGAGAAGAAAATCAAGCGGAAAAAGATTGAAATTTATCACTGTTCAACGGAGCAAAAGCTACGTTTTGCGTTGACTCCTGCAATTACCTCAGGTTCTTTCATAAATCCTTATATATATATATATATAGGAGCTTGTTCAACAGTGTATAACAGTTCCACTTGGAGAATGTAGATGAACGGAGGCGAATTTAGACATTTTGAGTTAGTACACCAAACCAACCCTTCTGAACTACTTTGGTCGAGAAATCAGTGAACGAAATCCTGTGATAAAAACGAAACAGATGATGGACTCACCAAAACCCGTAGCAACCATCTGCGAGCACGGTAGTAACCAAATTTGAACGGGTTCAGAAGAGACAGTAACATGAAAACCACCAAGGCGAACGGAGATGCGTAAGAGGGTACGTTTAAAGCGGCGCTGAATAAGAAGTAAATTACTGAGCAACCCCATACTGTAGCCAGAAAGAAAGACGCCTGAAAATGGAGGAATATAAAGTAAGTATATTGCCAATATGACTAGTAATTTGCGCGATACATTTGACAGTTAATTATTCCCCATTGACAAATGATGCTCTCCCACTCAACTAACGACTAGTCTTTTTGCAATACCATTCTCCTGGCTAACAGCAAGTAAGACCTTACCCAGGTTCAAACGGTGCTTGATAGGTGTGGAGCCTGGCAGATTGCTGTATTCCTTAGATCATCATTTACAACTTTCATCTCCACCATTTACCCAACTATCAAAAGTGGCTTCAAAAAGCTAAGACAGACAGCGACCAAATTTCGGCACTGCCTTATAAAAGGTTGTGAATAACCGAGGCCTAGATCGTCAGTGTAACGGTGGCCGACAAACGAAGACAGATGCTCCTGAACGGATGGACAAGATTTATTATCTGACCCAACGGCTAGGAAGGAAATCGGATCCAACCACACGACGCGATATTTCGGAAGAGGCTTAGCTAACCGCACAACCTCCTCACTCCAAAGAACAATACCGACTTGCAGGTCATACGTATGAGAGAGATACCTTGAACAAAAGTCCAGATGAAATCCCTTTGGTCAACGTTTACCGGACGACCAGTTTCTTAAACTACTCTGCGCTGCATCTTGTCTTGGAGGGTTTTTATGAAAATGTACGGCAATCATTTTGTCCACTTATTCTATAGCAAAACGGACGTGAATGTAATAAAAATGCGGTTTATTTGCCGCCACCTAGTAAGATCAGTAACGAAGTTACTGAAACATATGGTGGGAGTATTGTCTAACAGGAGGAAGAAAAAAAGTAAACCAGCCAATCATTTTTACACTATTTGTGTTAAGACTAGTCTACAAAGTGGAAAGACTGCACTTGGCGCATCTTTTTAATCAGAAACAATAGAGTAGTTTAAGTGAAGAACAATTCAAGAAAAACAGCAGATATTCAATCACGTCAACAAAGCCATCCGAAGCAACATTAACCTATATAGGAGCCTAAAAGACCTGTTTACTTTTCTGTTTTATCATAATAGATTTAAAAGCAAGGTTTCCAACGGCAGAGCATGTGTGTAGTGTCGATTTAAGGTAGATCACAAACAATTCGGTTCTAATACTCGTGTTGTGGATAGACTCAGCTAACTGTAAATTATTTCAGGACTGCACTGAAACAGTTTCCTGACGATTAATTATAGTATGTTTATAAACCACTTCAAATGCTCCAGTATGTTCTGGGGTGGGTCTCTCAGGCTCGCAGTCGGCTGCTCATCCAAAACTCCTCTCGAACTGCTCCCAAATGACCTGTCTCAAGCAGCCTCTGCTGAGGAAGTCCTGCGCACTGCCTTCTGTTGGTGGAGGTATTTCCACTGAAGTGCAAGGGCGAAGGCCAATGCCCGACGACTTCACTCAGTGTAGGGGAAATGTCTAAATCCTGATTCCAAACCAACCACGGATGCCTACGAAGCAAACGACTGTACGCCCACCGGAATATGTGAGAGGCAGGTACACCGGAAACCCAAGATGGCTAGCCGCACCCACAGGGTGTATGAACTGTAGAATCAGCCTAGTGGATTACGTAACCTTTAGATAGTCCTACAGCCTTTTGGGTTAGACCATTTGATGAAGGCTCATAGTAGGGTCCTCTAGAGGGACCTTCTATTTCAGTTTGGACAGGGGGATCATGGATCCCGACGGGTAACCCACTTCTTGAAGATAGAGGCTGCAAAAACTAGCACGTGTGGTGAACTCTGGTACGATGAAAAGACGAGTATCTGAAGTCTATTACTAATGAGCGTCAGGCCTATCAACCGAGCGAGTGGGGTCACTAGGTAACACAGCCGCAATTTAAGACTAAAGCCATTCGGAATTGGTTTTGGTCATTAAGGTTTCAAAGAGACAAGCTTTTAAACACACCTGACTGTGAAGAACCCCCACTATGAAACAGCGGATAAACCTGGTGACATTGGTGTCCGGTCCACGGATGTTCAGGCAAAACCGCTCGGTGTCCCGTCACGGTTTCCTGAACTCAGAGACCTAAGTTTAGTTCTTCGAAAGCTAATTGTGTAAAACAGTCTAACGTCAGCATACGTCGGGTGCGAAAAAAAACAGTTGATCACTAGCAGCCATTCTATAGCTTCAAATGTTTCACGCATACATATATATATATAATTTGCGACAAAGGTGGTTTGTAATGTCGTATGAAGCATGAAAGTCTAGCTGCCTTTTCGTTCTTCAATCTACATCAAATCAAGTGAGAGTTTTCCATCTTGGATCAACTCATTTAGACTCACTTCAAGTAGTTGAAAATGGTCCATATGCGAACGTGGGTTGATTTCGAATATCAGAACGTTATTTACACCAGAGGAACGCCAACCGTAAGTATTCAATCCGAACAAGCATAGAAAAAATATGATCAAAAATGTAGTTCGAAAAATACGCAATGCGGGTAAGTAGTATTTGGGTAAAGGACGCAAGAACAAACCTGAAATACAAAGATGAAAGAATGATAAATCAGGAACAGAATACAAATAAGCAATATCAAGGCTTGATATAAATTCGGCTACAGAGATACTGCAAAATGATATACACTCTGTATTTAAGAACCACTTCGCTACAAGAGATTTTTGACCCCGTTAAGCTACTGTCATTTCTTATTTCTCACCCGAAATGGTGAGTTCAAAAGAAACAAACCCATCTGTGACTCCACAGCAAAAACAATAAGTGATAGAAACTTTACAGGTTGTTCGATATTCAATTAACTGATTTCTAATGCTTTCCCGGCTGTGGCTCAAAGTCTGCTGTAAAACACTATGTATCTACGAGCATTAGCATTTAATGCCGTTTAAAACTAAGGTGTTTCATTCGAAATTCGGCACACTTTGGAGGAATGCTGGAATGATTGAAAAAGCACATGTTTCAGTAAACCATCAGTCCATTGCGAAAGTTCGATATGAAAGAGCTTCAAATAAGCCTCAAACAGTGTCGAGCGAATTAATGAACCAATATTTCTGTATTTATCTAAACATTCAAAATGTATTCAGGCACTTCAAGCAAGACACATTTTGAATATTGCAAACAATGAGATGAATAGTGCACTGGCAAGAATCGTAGAAACAGAAGCAAAAGTTGCAATATCCCCATCATATCATCACACTGCATAGAACTTTTTTTCTCATAGTCAGTGATGCGGGGCTTTGATAAACAAACCAATCGAACTCAAATATCCAAAATTCATTTTATTTTTCTTCAGGCAGATACATTACGTGTTAGTTTGAATGAATTTCTGACATGCTTAAAGCATGAATGTAGCGGAAGAGGCATGCCCCACAGCCCCAGGACCCACCATAGGTGAAGAAAACGGGAAGCCATGGCCCTGAAACAAGGAAGGGTATATAACTAGATAAAATCTCGACAGATCAGTTGTGGCAACGAGCCGGGCGACAGCGAATTGCCGTATCCCGCCATGAAAGCAAGAGATCCCATTGAGGCACGAACTCGGGACGCTGGGTTCAGAGCCCGAAGTGAAGATGGCTGTACCGTTGGGTCGTTGTAAAAAGCATAATGAAGCCTGATTCAGTACTTGGTTTAATGATCAGTGAGCACTAAGTCCGTTGAGTCTTTACCTGAATGCTCATTAGCAACTTCCTCTGGGATACCGAGGTGTGACTATGAAAATCTGAAACAGCGAACAATTATGAATTTGGGCAAAATGAAAATTTTTAGGTGCAATCCGAAGTGGAAATTCATTCTAGTATCGAACATGGCGCGGAGATATTCGTACGTGTATTGGGTCACATTAATTTCGACTCAGCCGCAAACAAACTTCGCCCTAGTCTTAATCCATCTTCGTATTGTATTTCCTAGTGAACTGGAAATTCAGTTAATGAAATAGGACATCAGGTGACGAGCGCAAAAGCGTTCCACCTCAAAAAGCAACCAGTGCTATTCAATCAAAATGACTGAATCCGCGATGCAACCGATTGAAATAACGCATCTGAAAATGATGGAGCCAATGCACAAGTAGCAGTAACTAGAGGCGGGTAAACAAGCAACTGATGTTACTCAACTAATTCAGCTGCAGCCTGCGCACAGAATAAAGTCAGATACTAGTGTTATAGACTGAAATACTTCAGACATTTATTGGGAAACGGTTGATCACTGAACAAATTTAAGAGACAATTGAAGTCTAAGGCAAACCAAAAGGAATCGTGGGGGATAGTTTGATTAAGAATGCCGAACTCACAAGCCAGTATGATGACAATCGACTGGACAAGGAAAATGCCAGCAAAGAATCCAAATCGGAATACAGCCCTGGGATTGTGCTGTACAAAATAGAAAACAGGAAATTAATTGGTCTAAAAACAAATCAAATCAGCACCTAAATTGGTTTATGTGAAGAAAAAACATTGGTAGGGCAACAGCATTATATATATACATATATATATATATATATATGTATCCGGCTTGAGGTGAAAAATGCAAAACATGCAGGGAAATGAAGTATAACTGACAATCTGTATTGGCCGCAGCTCAACGATCAGAACACGATGGAGGTGTAATTTGTTCGTAATTAGGTCAAATCAGGGTTTGTTTATCTAGACTAAAACTGTTTGCTACTCCTTTCGATTTCTTAGGTGAGTGCTCACATCTCGATTGTTTCATTCGATGATCAGTTGGGAGCCGATGAGAATGGTTGTCATGAAGAAAGAAATTCACATGTTCAAAGCAACTAAGTACAACAGAATTGTGCAAAGTTCACCCATACTTTAAAACACCACAAATATATCTCAATAAATGGTAACAAATGGTGAAAAACCAAAATATCAAAGGCTGAGATACAAGATCATTGTAAATGAAGCATGGTGCATTTTGGCGCTGACAATTCGACCTTGGAAATAATAAAACTTAGGTGACGGGGTGGACCAAAGAGATCTTGAAATGGCTATCAAAAAATTAAATTAATACATAACGGACAGATTACAATCCCTTTTGCATTGTCCTAGCAGTAAGATAAAAAATATCGTTCGTTAATAGGTTATGTTTGTCCATTCACCATGCTTCTCGTGGATTTAAATAACTATCACCGCACTCTAAACGCTACAATAAGTCCTTAGGCGACGAGAGCCTATAACGAATCGCTGTAATCGCGATGAGAAATTGTTTTACAATTCAATAAGATGCATGGCCAATTAGGCAAGGGATTGTAGCATTTCATCTAACTTGATTCAAGCCCCTGATCAAATGAATTACAATCATACAAAATGCCATCGGTTAGGGGCGGTTGCGATTTGCACCTAAAACTCAGGTTTGAGCACTGCAAACAAACTCACGTGACAACCGTGGCATGATCAGTAACGTAGCTGTATTACTACGTCGAACGTGGACGGGAAACTTTAACATCATGTGACGCGGATCATTGAGTTTTAACTAGACCATGTGATAAAACCTTAGCAGCTGCTTTCCTATTATGCCCTAATTATTTTGGACAAATAAATTTACTCTGTGCCACTCGCCGTAGATGTTTACTTGTTATTCTTCACTTCTAGATGATAATAATTCGCTTTACTGCAGACATACTTGTTGTTCTACTGGTGTCAAAACGATGCCGTTGGTGGTCACATAAAACTAGTGGAAGAAGTTAGATAGAACCCTTTCTCATTAACAGACCAATTGGAATCTAACCCAGAGATCGCATTATGCTTCCTTTGAACAGAAACAAAGATTGCGATATATATATATATATTTATATATATATATATATTCGTCGGCTTGAAGTCAATAAAGATGCTAAGGCTATAAATACTACGAAAGAAATTACCAAAATTAAGGTAGAAGCAGAAAAGCTGCTTAGAGAAAAAAGTAGAGTTTATTTTGTCCTAATTATACATATCTTTGTCTTTTATATTGGTGTTTGTGATGTTTTCTATGGGCCACGGTGTACACATCATTGATTTCGATTTTTATAATGAAATCTTTGATGCTGAAAACGCTGGCATCCCGCGTTTAGTGACGGAAAATAAACAATTCAGTCGCATAAATAAGTAGTAGTACGGACTACGAAGCACCAGGTACCATGTCATCACCTTGCGCACTCAGAACAAGCGATCCGCAAACATAAATGATTTGCTTTTTGAAGAAGTTATTAATGCAATCCTGTTTTCTTAGCGACACTGGATTCAAAAAAAACCATTATGCTCATTGTTTTTGATCGGACATTCAGATCGGCATCCGGGCTTAGTTGATTTGGTCCTAGTTGATCAGACGTTAAACATTTTGTTCTTTCTTAAAGACCACATCAATCTTATCTAACGAGAAATGACGCTGAAATTACATGTGTTCATCAAATGGATATTTATAAAACTAACCAAGCTTGTGAACAATATTCAAAATTTCGTGGTTGTTGACTACACCTCTCATCTAATATTCCTCTGATAATGAGAAACTTGGTGGGAATATTATTACTTCGATAAACTGGAAAATAAACAACTCTTGGAAAGAGGACAAAATTTAATCACCGTCAGCTACAGGATGAGAAGTAAACGAAATGCATGGATCAGCATATGCTGAGCCTTCAGATCTGAAAATTAAACAAAGCGCCCTATAACAATACTCATCGTAGCTCACGTCTCGTTGACAAACCAGAAATTATATTTATTTTACACAGAAGTTGGTGACAGTGAGTAAACAAACTACACTCGTGAATGACCTGTTTTCAACTCGGGTGGGGAAATACTATGGGGACTCTTACCAACCCTTGTTTTTCTGATATAAGGTCCAGACAAGATGCCATGAAAAACTGAGGCTCTGCTGATTTATCTATTGTTAATCTTGGTGCAATAGCAGAAAGTAATTTGGACGCTATACCTAGGCGCAAGTATTTGCCTCATCTAGTTGCTCTCACTGTCGGCAGGCTCAGCCAGATACAGCGACAAGCTACCCCAGTCAGGACTTTGGAACTTTTTAAATGCTTCGTCTCTGAAACGAGCACGCAAGATCTAAATTCCATAATCACTCTCCCCAGTCCAGATGCAACCTCATCTTCTCGCTTCACTCTTCGCGTGTCCGGGGACCCGGTTTTCAGCGCTCGCGTTCAGACTGACGTTGGTATCGCTCTGACAGTGCGAGCCAAGCATACAAAGTTATACTGGATCCAAGTCAATAGAATTGTGTGCTGTTTGGCTGGACTGTTCTGTACCTGTCAATAGCAGTCGAGTGAAATGTTGTTATTTGTTCATCGCACCAATTGAATGCAGTTCACTTGAGATGAAAGATAAATTCTACCGCGGCTTATTCCAATAGTCCTTTTGGTCGCCGTTGGGGATTCTAACGCCTAAGTCGGCTGCTCAGTGGCAACAAAACGGCACATCTGAAGCTCAGTTTCTGTCCCAGCCGACCACACCAACGACGATGATTGTCCCACCCAAGTTTTTCTAACCACAGGCTATTTCTGGCGCTCTTTTTTGTTATCACAATATTTGACTTGCATTCATCACGCTGCTACTGATCACCGGTGGTGTGGATCAATAGAATGCCGATCACTCTGATCCACACCTGTGGACTAAGACCAGGCTTTAGTCTGTACTTGCTTTCGTTTGCGCCTAGTCTGTGGTCAAAACACTAGGAAAACCACTTGTTCCGTACAGCTAAAACAAGACGATGACCGTCAAATTTGATTCCTCCGCAGTACCCATAATATGAACAAACATTGGGAGCAGATCAAGGAAGTTATGCACTAAGCTGGAGTTGCCACTCAGAATCCCAAGCCTTCTGAGCCTCACAAACGGTGGAAACCTTCGAATTTAGTTGTTCTGTTGGATTCTCACAGATAGGTCCCTCCGGATTTCACACACAATGGGACGAGCTATTCCCTGACACACCAACCAACCAGCATCCCAAGATATGATCGCGAGCAGTGATAGATATGGAACTATCAGAAAACAGAAACGGCTGCAGCTCTCAGCAATAGCCGAGAATTATTCCGACTGATTAGGAATACTGGTCCGTAGAAACCAGCTGTACGCAAGATGATCAAGGGATCTGACAGCTCGCTTATTCACTCTCTGCAGCTTCGCCCATAGCATTGGGCAAGACACCTTAGGAGGCAGGTCAGTTAGCCCACTGCCATAGTAGACCTCAAACTTATGCCTATAAGTGAAACAATGCAGGTGGATGGCAGTGCCATATCGACATTAAAATCAAGTAAGCCCTTGATGCACCAGGAGGGCGGGTATTCGTCTTTCGCACTACCAAAAGACATTTTCAACGAAAACGAAAATACATATAACATGGGATAGTAAACGTTTTCACTCCGAACTTTCTTTAGGTTGTAATACTGCAGTTTCAGAGTTATTCCAAAAGTTAGCCAGGTACAGAACGGGTAAAACAACCGTAAGCTGCAGTGCGTGCATGAAAATGCCTGCAACTGGGACGAGTACTAGTGTTCTTGTTAAGGATGATGGGAGTGAGTGAGTCCTCTAGTGAACAGCTTCTGACGACATTTCATGTGCTGAAAGATAATGAATTCGGAGAACAGACATCTCGGTTTGCCACTACAAGAAAGTGAGAACTTCATGGTTCCAAAAATTAATTTCAGATTTGTTGACAAGCAGCGAGAAGTAACGAAAGAAACGTAGAGCCAATGAGATAGGACACTCAAAAACAACGCCTGATAGGATGTGTGGGTATGGAGTGGCATCTGATAAGCCAAACAAAAGGAGAGTAGTTCACATGCCCTGAACATATAAGACTTTGATCCAGTATGATGCCACGGTAATCCAGTGAACCTTGATAATCCGACCGCTCCATATTAATTGAAATAGGAGTGCAAATGTCAATTAAAACTAAATGTTAAAAGTTTTTCATGAAAGAAAATATAGTTTTCTCACATTATTGAGAGGTGGCAGGCACATTGTATTCCCTGAGCCATTCTGAAAACACAAATAAAAAACAACTGGCTTTTTGTGGCTTCTTATTTTTTTCCTGTATTTGACCACTTCCTGTGAAGCTCCATTTACACGTTACTGTGTTGGCATCATGCTTGCTTTCAAGCCGGTTTGTAGTATATATATATATATATATATATATATATATATAGTATAGCGATTCTGAAAGTTTTGTGACGCCATTGTGGTAAGCCGAAAACGAAGAGTTACGGCAGAGCAAGAACTATATATTCTCCAGTTGAAAAATTTTGGTGTCGAAGGTTGGAATGGCTAAAAAGAGAAACGGGGATAATGCACCATCACGAGAGCTCTGAGAGTAGGAACAAGAAGAGAGAAAGTGGTGTGCCTATAACGGAAAACCGTTGTCGATTGCGGAGGCGCCCAGTAAGGAGAGAAATAAAAGAGAGCTTTACCTTTGAAGTGAACAGGAATGACATCAAGATGCCTCCATCGACACAGTTAAAAGCATCATTATAGTCAACAAATCGGATCCTAACTGCTATGCTCCTGCTGTTCACTGACATAGAAACGGTGTTATAAGATGACAGGGACGTCAGTTGTGAACCTGGGGGGTCGATAAGCAAATTGGTGAAATCAGAAAAGTTCCTGGAAGGCCAAAGATGTAGGTGAATTGGATTTTCTAAACCTTCAAAACAAGTAAGGTACAAGAAGAACTCTGAGGAAACCTTCTTAGGGACAGGGATTATGACAGCTATTCTCCAGCAGTCCGGAATTTCAGTGCCACACAAGCATTTAGAAACCAGTTAAGAAAATATGAGATAGAATGGCCAAACATTCCTTGGGGAATATGGGGTTGAGACCTTTGGGTCCACAAAACAGTTCTTTATAAAAGTCTGAGATAGAAATAGAAAACGAAGGAACTTATAAGGAGACACCATTGGTAAGAAGAAAACTGGGAGACCAAACTTATTTATTGGATGATATACTGAGAGCTTCAATAAGTACAACTGCATATTTGATTGCAGATGAACCTTTACACTAATCTTAGTGGCTTTATGTTATACTAGATTATATGCATACAAATAGTTTAACCAGTATAGCTCCTTTATTTTGTTGGTCACTTGGCTGTCATGTGATGCATGTTTTAAGAGGGTATTCCTTCCAACAATGACGTTATCTGAGGGGAGAGGCTAAGAAAAAGTCTCAGCGAATGTAGATGGATTGGCCTGGACAGCAGAGGAAAAACAAGATAACTTGTGTAATGGTCCTAGTACAAAGGGACGTCAGTGTTTGGAAATGAATAAAATAATCCAATTGGAGTCTCTGAAATGGCATAAGACACTTGAATCGGATGAGCTATCTTGATCCTTCTTCAATAGCGGGGACAAAGCGCTAACATGGGGAATAATTTGGACGAAGGAACAGACATCTAAGGACCGGTGTGCCAGAGGACGTACCGGTTCACAAGAAACGTGACTGACCCCCATATAAAAATTTCAAAGGAACTATTCTGGTGAATATCACGTCGAAACCGTTCGTGGACAGTATTCTCTGTCGATTACCTAGTGCCCGCAAAAGATGCACCCGAGGTAACCAAGGCGGTCTCTGACCCGGTCGTTGTTATAATGAAAACAATATTCATTCTACGAATTTCAGAACACGGACGTCTATTCCGTAGACTCAAGATTACTGAATTTTTCGATATGAAGACAGTGTTTGACTTAATGGGTCTCGCAACTCTGTAAAATTGCTTCCCATTGAAGGGTACGTCACAAATATTCATTTCAATTTTCCAATCATTATAAGCGAAAAGCCAAACCCAAGTTCGTGCTGAAAGCAATCTTTCATTCACGTTCACTGCAAGTGGTGTTCGTTAGTGTTATCACCTTTTACTTTCTTTTTTTAAACTTCGTCATTGAGATGTCCCCATCCTCATGTGGGAATAGCAGCACTGATGTTTTTGTAGATAGGAAACTGTCTAATTTGGGATATGTGGACTATGTTGTGCTAACGAGTGGAGACTAAAGTTTCAAGATTTTTTGATCATCTTAATGAGTGTACGTGTGGCTGGGATGCATTCTGCACCTTCGAAATGTAAGATGTTGTCGGATTGGGTTAGCCCAAAACCAAATATTGTTCCCTCGGGTAAAGAATTGTACGGGGTAGACATATCCAGTCACCTGAATACCTGTTCCTTAGTTGGTGTTCTTATATCGGATAAACTTAATTCGCACTTGCGTAATGCGTTCATGATTCCGAGGCATCTGCGGCGAAGACCTGACATCCGCCTATTGCTCAGAGGTCGAGTATGCATACTAGCTGTGACGCCAGTGCTGCTAAATGGCTCCCAAACACGGTCTTTGAGAGCAGATGTGCCAGGGATGTTTGAAAATCGTTATCCTCGAGATATTTTTAGGATGCGATGAGGAATTTTGTCAATAACTCAGGGGTTAGATTCAAATTATTGATCCCTAGGGTTCAAACATTGGAAAAGACACCATGTAGTTTTGCGCACGCCCATATAATAAATGCCTCGTGCCACGATGTTCTCCAAAGCAGGTTAAAAGATTAGTCGACGTGACCAATAGATGAAGTAGTAAAAGGACCTAAATAACTTAAATCAATAGACTGTCTTAAGTTAGTCCCACTAGACTACCGGTTTAGGATCAAAGAGATCCCTCCTAAGGATTGCTGGGGACAATATGAAATATGGCCCAAATCTCTCTTCTCTGCAGTTCTTCAATTCAATACCGTGCGACTGGCTGTTTACTGCATCTTTTTTCTTCCTTTCACTAGACAGTTGTAAGATAGGAGCCAAAACCAGAGTATGTTAGTGCAAGATTAACTGTAGAAACTGAAGTTAACAATTTATTAAAAGATGTTTGAAAAAAATAGTAAACATGGCACCTAACTTTCAGTAAACGTTCTATTGTGTGTACCTTCCTCTGTTTCAGACAGATTGTGATAGCGGCTTTCCAACTATTCTTCACAGCTCTACTTCGCAAAGATACCCGAGAACTCACCAAGAGAAGAAAACGATATAGGAACATCTTGTGGTAGATTGTAAAGACAATCTCTGGGGTAGGCGATAAAGTAGAAATGACGGTCATGTTCAAATTAACCTCTGCTTGATGTTGACTTGCTTGAAAATGGGGAATTCAAGATGGAAATGAGTGTTCGACTTTAAAACAGTTAATCTAAAAATGATTACGTGAAATCCGATAAAGCAAAGACGCCTCTTGCAAAACATTTTATAGGCGAAGAAGTGGAACGAAATCCTACTAAACCTCAAAATTTTTGGCTGAAAATTTGAATCATCATGAAATACACCATTTCATGTTGTTTAACGATGAAGCGTAACCACATAACTTTATCACATATTTAGCGACAAAGATCCCCCAGATACTTCTGCTAAAAACAATAAGGGAGAATGGGACATAGCAGCAAGCGTGAAAAAAGGCTTTATTTTTAGTGTGCCATGAGAAGGTTGGTTATCATCATGATTTCTAAGCAAAGCACAATGCTTACAACTTTTTACATGAATCGGCTGTTTGCGGAAGTCTGATAAAAGTCCCCGACAAATTTTGAAAAATTGCGTATGGCTCAAAAAACAGTGGAAGAAGCAGATGGTGTTTTGGAGATCAGAATAGAGCTATGGTTGACTGCTCGGCATTGAAATACCTCGAAAGATGAGGAATGAATTGCACTGTTTCTGAAATGTGGATAGTTGCCACAAACTAAAGGTTTCGAGAGTGATTTCTTCCTTAAATTCCAGAAGAAAAGTCCTTTTAGAACGAGAATTTGTCCAAATCCCTGGAAGTTTGGTGTAACGTGGCAACAAAAAGTAACTACTAGCGCCATCGCCACCCGTTTTTCTGATCATATTGAGAAGCTGTACTTGAAAAAGGGAATATTTCGCGTTATCTTTCCCTGGACGACAGAGTACGTTATTGCAAGGTACGAGCTGAACTAAAGTGTACCGAATTCGTTCACTTCCAAGGGCTTTTTTCTTTAGAACTGCCTGTCGTATATACCCCAATAAATTCTATACAAAGTAAAACCACCATTATTCCATTGCATATCTCAGAACCCGTTGTGTATGTCACTAAGGTAACCAAAGCACCACTTCCTTTGATACATCAACTAAGGCTAAGATAAAACCATTGAAACTGTTCGGTAAGTTCGCGGTGCAGAGAGGTTATTATCTCAGTTGTGCAAAAGCCGTTTCTTTGATATCAAGGTAATGATTAGGACAGATTGTTTCCCTTATTTTATATTAAAGTAAACTTCTGACTGTTATTAGAGCAAAAACGGATCAGTTAAGCTTAAAAGCAACTGGATATTTTGATTTCGCATGAAGATCGTCATCCAGAAAACAATTACTGGAAAAAGCAATCCGCTTAAAGCTTTAGAGAATCAAGCGACAAAGAAAATTTATTAAAGGAAAAATAATCTTTTGTACTGACCTCAAAATAACCCGCTTAAATCTTTAGAAATGTTTGATGAACGACAACCTCTATGGATGCTTTGGAATTCAGAATAACAATAAACTAATTAATATTGTGGGGAAAGGAAAAAATGAAATTTTGAAACTTTCGGGCAACAAAAATAACAGTCAGCTCAGAATGAACTATCGTTTAGTGAGTTATTCTGATCAGATAACCGAAAGACGAATCAATAGCATGTCTGATATTACTTTTACCCAATTATTTTGCCATAACACAAGACGGTGTGTTATGGGCGACTTAGATGCAACTCAAATTCCTACCCCAGCCTACATCTAATCTTAGCTTAGCCATATTTAATGTCATGTGATCCCTTGGTAGTTTTGGGTCACTCACACACAGTCAAGTATCTAATTGTTGCTCCCTTGACTTGTGGGAAACGACAAGAACATCAAATGGACGGTACAAGAGATAAGTTTTCCTCTAGTGTGAAAGCAGTTACTAAGGGTCAAATGATTTGGTTAGTAACAATATAGAGGACGACTGATCATGGAAATCAAAATCGTTGCATCTAATCCGCCATCAAAAGCACTGAAAGTACTGCGATCAAGTCAATTCAACTTAAGGTTTTGGTCTATTCATGAAACAAATTGGTACCTGGTTTACTGGGTGTTAAGTTTAGTCGTATTACATCTTTTAGATTAATCAAAAGGACTCAAAAATTAATTCACTTAACAATCGCCATTTCAAGCTTCTTCACTGACATTACGGTTTCCTACCAACATACTTTCTGTGAACGCCAGACGGAAGTAAATTATTTAAAAACCGCAAGTAATACAGTGGTATTAAATCCAGCCACTAAGTGTTTGTACCTAAAACGATGTTGGCCCATTTTTTACAAGTGACATGATATTGCTGAAGGAACCAAGACATAAATCACTAAATCTTTAACTGGGACAGACAGTTGTTTGGTCTACTAAAAAACCGAACATTAATAATAATCTATGGGTATAACCAAACGAAGAGACAAATACAATAGATATTTGGCACTGTCAACAAAAACCAAAATACAATAAGGCAGAAAAACACGCCCAAAATGTTTTTCAGTTTTTGAATTAAACATGAACGGCTAAAAAATTAAGCAAAAATTCTTTTAGTTTAACACGTTTTGTTTACAACAAAAAATGGGGAAGTTCAATGGTCTTGACCAGTTTTACCAACACCTGAAGACGCGAACAAAAATATTTTGACCATTCTTGAGCAAGTAATTTGGGAGGCGTCTGAAATTTGAACCAATTATTTGTTGATGCAAGGTTAATGAAAAAGGACTCTTTATTGCCGACCTTTACAATTTGTGGTACTCAAACCTAACTGCACTCAGGTTATAATTGAGTGTATACGAGTTTTAAGTGCGTGTACACACCGAAAACCGCGAGATATTACAGAAACACGTGCGAAAAGTAAAAAAGAACGGTTAACATCAAACGATTAATATACAGTTGTTTTATGTGTTGCTAACCTAATATTTAGCAATTACTCACTATCAAGATGGTTGCAGTTGCACTTTCGATCAATGTTTAGGTTACATATTGGCTTTTTCGCTATTTTAAACTTATCGGATGGGTTCAAACAAGAACTTTCTAGAACTGACAATAATGACTACGATTCAAAAGATAATGCCTACGAATTAGGAAATACTTACTCTTTCTGAGAGCGGTGGCACACGCAACCTCTTCATTGCACGCTGTCGATCACCTTGTTCCAACTTTTCAGTATATTCATTCTGTCAACAGCATATGAAAAATACAAATGAAAATTGTGCCTACAAGTGATCTTATGACAACAGTTGCAAACTAAGTCACTTGATTTGGAGTTGTAAACGAAATAATAAAAAATATGGCCACAGTCAAATGTCAGTTACATTGGTTTTAGCGAACAAACTTGAAAGAAAAGAGATGAAATCATCTAGAGGAAAGGAGTATCAACTTTCTGTACTCAGCCGCCCAAGTCTTTATTTTTTAATCGACTTTTCCGTTGTACTCAAGGTAATACAAGTTTTACAGACAAGTCAGACAACATTTCCGCCGCTGGCGCTCATGCTGAATTGTTGCCTTTATTGTGGTCACTCCAACAGCGACTCTCATCCCTTGGGCTCTAACAAGAGAGGTGGAAAGCAACAACGGATTGCGAAACCAACGCTAATTTTCTCACTTCCTCGAGCCAAGTCATAGTCTGAACACTGCATCACTTATACCAGTCTTGCCCACCATATCCAAAAGTAACACACACAAGTACTGAACAGACTTAAGTAGGACTTGAATAAGGGTATCTTAAACTGGTGCCAATTATCAACGGTCAGGTGACGAGCTTTTCAGTCTCCATTTAATGTTTTCATCAGACTCCAGCAATCCTCCCGAGACATGTGTTAGCAAATAGAAAAACATGTCGAACGTCAATGTGGTCTCACAACCCAAAATACGACACTACGAGCCGTGTCATTCCAAACCCTTGCGCTGGACAAAAGCTTGATTTCGAGGCAACGCAACTAGTGGTGCATGTTTGCGAACTGGAGAAAAATCTTGGTTACTCATTCATGCTCAACATCATGTTTAACATCAGTCACCTTTGGTTGCCAGAATCAGACAATTATAAACCAGAAAAACCACAGCACTCCAGGATTAGAAGAACAGAAATATTCTCTTTGTTTGTATCAAGTAATTTGCTTCTAATTTTCTGACTGAAGCCACAACAACCTCCAAGAATATACAAATGGCATTTGACTAATCTTATAACATATCCAATGAAAAGAACCATGAGGTAATATGTGCACACGGATCTGCCTTGTAGTTTCTCAAAGTATCCCACTAACTGTATTCCCTCCAATCGCCTACCAGTTCAAGGAGACAAAGAGATCTCACCCAAAACCAGAATAAAAAGTGATAAGTCTTTATATTAAAAGCTTCAGCTGAATTGAGAATAGAACGGCAGCTGTAGTAAACTGCTGAAGCCTTTCGTCACACGCTCCAAGTAAACAAGGCATCTGAACGTCTCGAGTTTTTCTGTAGCAAATGTTTTACTGTCACAGCCATTCATATTTCAATGACTCCCTACATACTTATGTATAAATATATAAGCACGATTAAAAGACAACTGGGGAGAGGCAAGAGAAACATCAGGATTGAATTTCATCCCTTACAGTGGTTACGTCGGTAGTATATGAACTTTATGGCGTTGATCTGCACATGATGATATTGCGCAAGGCGGCACATGTGTATTGCCATTTTGTAAAGAGACAGAGAACATATTCTTTGGAAGGAATGGTGAGATGTTGCACCAAAATGCGTATGGAAATCACGTATGGGTGGCTTATGGGAAAGTCTAGTACAAACACTAATGTACGTCAATTACTGTGGGAGTCGGTGCTGCTTTAAGAATGAATAGTATTCTACTGATAGGCGAAACAGCATGACGCACACTCTCCAAATATTCTCTCACAAAAAAACGGGGAATAAAAAAGTTTAACAATAAACAGCTTGGGAGAAAACTCCAGCACTCACACCAGTGGTAAAAATGTAGAACATCAGTTATTATGCCTTACAAACATAAAAACCTGGTCTACGACCGACATAAGTACTTAAAACGATTGGGACAGCTGAGAAGGTGCGAATTAACAGAATTCCCTGTTGGTAGATAATCGCTTTAAGGATGATGTTATCAACGAATAAACTGTCTACGAGAAGTGCTGGTTGACAAACAACAAAGATTCAAGTATCTTCCTTCCTTTGTGGAAGAGAAATGCATTGACTTACTTCTACTTTGGCTATCAGATCATCCACCTCCCTGCTTGTATTGAACTTCGCAGGTTCCACGTGTTGTTGTCTCCAAACGAGACCATTATCACGGCGAAACAGCTGACTCGGTGAAATCACAAAGGAAAACCAAATACTTCTTGGTAACTTAGAAGTAAAACCATATTCTTGGATGATAAACATTTAAAATTTTCTTTGATTTTCTCGGGAAATCCAAATGATTGTAAAAAGCCTGGATGGCCTAGGAAAAAGGAAAAAGGCTTAATAAACAGCTACCGGAGAAGGTGGCGAGCTGTAATGCTGTGGTTATCTCTGATCGATGCCGGGGCTCTCAATAGCTGGCCCACGTTAACCTAGGAGCAGCTTGGGGCCGCAGTTAGGCCATAGGTACGGTACTCCAGTTTGCATCAAACTACTTCATAGTCGGACATTGCCGCACCAGGACTACATTCTCCACTGACGGAAGTGTGAACTGTAAGAGGTCGGTTGAAGCTAAGGGTCGCGCTTAGGGTGTCTACAGAGGGCCTTCCATGCAACCTAAGTTAAAAAGTAATAATGTATATGAACCATTACATAACGCACGGCTGGATGACTGGTTATCTAGTGCAGACCAGTGTAACTCAAAACGGCCACAGGGACGACTAACTTTCACTTTAATTTGTTGCAGCATGCGAGAACCTGGTAAGCTCAAAGCGTTAGAAACTGGATGGATTATTTAGCTAAATCTCAAAGTTGTGGAAACTGATTTGATTTGGTCTGACCTGATACTGCTATCATAAGATAAATAGGACTATTGTTCACAGTAGCCGGTTAGGTAAAACCCAATAGAATGGTAAAAAGTAAAACTGACTAAACTTTAGCCAAAACGAGCTGTCTGATTTTAATTATGGTCATTCGGATTGTGTTCGAGACATCAAAATTTCTCTAGTCAATTTATGTTGGTCCAAGAGATAAGATACTGCAAAAAACTCACTTTATCGTGTTTCTTCAATATCTTACGGAAACCAGTGAAATTTAACGTTTGGTAGTTTTGCAGAAGAACAAGGCTGAGGTAGAATTCACTGAATGCGAGTTTCAAGTCGTGCATTTTTCGGAATCTCTTCTTTTCCTTGATCGATTGCTTCACAGGTTTTTTGTTCTCCACGGTTGTTGAAACCTTACTTCGACGGCGACGTATAACACCTTCACTATCTTGCTTTTCATCCGAGTCAACTCCACTCAGTTTCACGCAGACAGCACCATTTTCCTTGAACTTAGAATCCAGCTGCTCACTCACGCTTTTTCTAGCAGACTCATGATGTCTCCAGGAGACGGAGAGCTTTGACCCAGCAAAAAACGTGGTCTTCGTGCTTTCAAATTGAAGGAAGTCATCTAGCTCCTCCGACAAATTTGCATATTTTCTTGTAGCTTCCGCGAGTTTTTCTAGAACATAAATGAACCTTTTAGTCAGGTAAATTACCGCTAAAAAACACGTCGATCTTCTGCAGTGCATTATTGCAAAGTTCGAAGAACTCAACGTCACACTCATCTAAATTTCTTATGGTTTCCTCAGTCCAATCTGAAAACAATTTGGTGATTTGTCGCTGTATACGAATGCGATTACCCTCGTTTCGATCGATGTCCTGAATCGATTTGTACAGAAACTCTTTCAGCTCCTAGTAACTTTCAAAGCCAACGAATGTCCACACCTTACGTCATAGTCGATGTATTGCTTGCGCCATTCGGGCGTCAAATGCGCCGTCAGTTTTTCAGCAAACTTCATTCCTTGAGCAAAGATCCACTGTACTCAGTGAGGCACACGAACCGAAGGAAAACATGTATACAATGATTTCAGCGACCCCAGGAACGAGTAACCCCCAAGAGATCCAATAGGTGCGGCGAACACGGTGGGCGAATGAACTCACGTCTTCTTAATGGAGATAAACAACTCTCCAATCAAGTCAAATACTTGAGTTCTGTTCACTTCAGTTAAGTTGGCACAGGACACAATTGACTTCAAGGCTTATACGGGCTCCCATAGTTTTCCCGATGGATTGGACAGAAGTTGGCATTCTCTGGGCGCCATCCATTCCTTGGTGCGCCAGCTGCACCGTTTCCGCTGCAAAGCAGTGTTGGAGCAATGGCAACTCATCTCGCCCTCTTGAAGGGGAAGCGAACAATTCGTGGGCCTTCCAAAAAGAACTAATTCTACCTTGAACGTCTTGACTGCATTTGTCTCGACGGCACATAGAAAGCTCATTCCGTTCATTTACCACTCTGTTACTGAACTGCGCTGTGGCTATCAGGCGAGAGTGATACTTCATCAGCTCTGTTCTTTTTCCCCTGCTTCTGGAGAATGGGATTTATAGAAAAGATGCTTGCGACGAAATCCCAATAAACCTTTAACCATCTTGAGCCCCTCAATCAGATCCTGTTGAGCCCCTTCGGCGATCAAATGAGATCAAGCCCAAGTTCGTCCGTCTCTTTTCATAGGCCTTCTGTCTTTGGACTACAATCATGCGCTTGGCTAATCGCTGCGCGTTCTCTAAACAGTTCTTTTGTTTTTAGGAGAATGGAAACCACGTCTGAGTACACCATTCCAAATAGAGCTTAAAGAAAGCCTCATATTGAGGCAGGAAATCCCCGAAATTCAATACAAAAGTGCTGACCTGAACCTAAATATCTCTTCCCGGCTTTCCTTCCAGCCACATCACACTGGTTAGACCGTTCAAAATTCCATTCAACTTTAATTCCATGTTCCCTTTCTTTGCCTGTTGAATCTATTGTGAAAAGATCATCCTCATGCGCAACTGTAAAGCCTCCTACATGCTTCAAAAACAAATCGATTTTTTCTCCGACAAGTGAGGAATCCCATGTTTTCTCCCAGTTTAACGCAGGCTATATACCCTCGTCCTGAGGACCCAGCTACTTTCACCCCATCCGCAAAGAACAAACTAGGAGACTGAAATGCTACTGCATTAAAAAGAGCAGCAGCCCTCATACCGAGCCCTGGGTCACTCTACTAATGACCTCCCTGGTTTCACAATCAGCCCCCGATCACGATGCAAAATGTCATGCCATTTAAAACTTCACCTACCCGCTTCAGTAACCCACAGCCTGTGTCAAATGCTCGCAACTTCAGCAGTGTTAGGCCATGATTTACTGTTTCAAACTTCTTACTGACGCCGAGACAGCTGTTATACGGGGCTTTCCCAACCTAGTCCACGAGTTATTCCGTCTAGGAAACACCGAAGACTTACAAGGCAGGAATTTTTATGGCCGGGTAGATCCAACCTCCGTTACTTGATTCACTAGGTGTAGACGAATTACATCATATGCAGTCTGCAATTCGTCTATGTATGATGGCGGGGGTGGAAGTTCTGGCTCTATAGGCAGGCCCCATGTACACCACTAAGGTAGTCACCAAATGTTTTTGCTTTGCTGGCACCGGCCACTGCATCACAATTTCCATCCGTTGTTGGAGGACCAACCCACTTCTCAGTGGATCTTTTGATTGTGCTTAGGCATGGCGCCTCTTGGGCTGCTTCTGAGCGCACTTGCCTAACTCCCCTTCTTGCTCGAAGTTTGCAATAACCGTTTGGCCTCAGTTATATATTTAGTATTTCTAGCCCATGCCTGACTGCCCTCGTAGCCCTTTTACAGAGACAAACTTCGGTCCCGATGTTTTATATTCCTGCGAATTTCCGCTTTCCATCAAACTGCGCTGGCTTTTTTCACCGTTCTTTCAGTGGTGCACATTGGCCTCGCAGGACGAGCATTGACTCCTTTAATACCCACCACAGGAACTCAGCACTGACTTTGTGAGTGCCCCATAACAGCTCCAATGCCTTGCCAACAAGCTTCCATGTCCATTTCCTTGGGTATGATTTCCATTTTAGGCACGGTCTTTAGAATCCCCATGCTCAGTTAATTTACCGATCACATGATCTCTATTTTCTCGTGAAGAACGGAGCAGAAACTGCCTCATATCCTTCCCCTGTTTTGTAAACTTCAGGTCCAGTAGTGGAGGAGTACATGCAGCTCTTTGCCCAGTACAATGATTTACGTGTTGGTACAGAAGATCAGTAATGGGACAAGACTGTTCTGCATATTCGCGAACGATTTGTAGCAAAGCACATGTAACCAATCCAACTTCTTCGTTGATTAGTTGACTGTATTGTGTACAACCCTAGTTGTAGAAAGAAACCATAGATGGCAGACTTGGTAGCATTCGATCTTTATTGCTGCGCAGTCTTCCAAGCTGAGTCGCTCAATTGCTTAACTACCGGATATGTTGGATCAACAGAAAAAATTGGCGGAGATGCAAAATAGAGACTTTTTGGACATGCCAAACTTTCACAAAGGGTTTTTTCCAGGGGATGTAAAGTGCTCTGTAACGGTTGAGTCAGCCGCCAAGTTCGTCGGTGGTTGTTTTGTGGTTCCCCGTCACGAATGGACGGAGAAAATGGAGGGTCCGACAATTGCTCGTACGCACCAATCAGGTTGTATCTCTTGCAACATGGGTTGTGAGCGATGAGCGTTTACACATGGAGTGCCCGTGGTATACCCCTTCGTTTCGTGTACACTCAGACAGTTGGCGATTATTGAGAGCTGCGGCATGGGTGACTACCATGGATTACAACAAAAACGTTTTATCGGTGGGAGGGGATATTTCGTCACTGGATGAAATAACCAGAGAAGGATGCAGAGTGATAAAAACGATACAGAGGGAGGCTTCTGGTGGCACGCATAGGCGGGAACCCAGGGTAAATGCCAGTGCTTAAGGAACATTGTCTAGCGGTTGCTATGGCCGGTTGTGCATCACCGGCCGACTGAAATTCATGAGTTACCGTGTATTTGTTGATGCTGCCTAACAATCATATGAAAACGGAACTTCCAATCAAATATTATCTTCTGAAAGATGGTCACACAATTACCTTACACGTCCCACCAGACGCAAGGGGGCAGTGCTCGCTCGTGAATGTGAACCATGTCCAAAAGAGAATATTGGGTGGATTTTCCACAGGCAGCACGATAATCGCATCCGTCAGTCACCAGCTAATGTCTCCGCTGAATTTGCTTTGACGAGTATTGGGGCACCTTGTACTGATCTCATTTTGGCAAGGCATGGGGTAGCAAAATAAATGCGGTTTAGTACACTCGTCTACAAATCATTGAAGTGCATTGCGCAGCATTAAGGTAGTAGGCCGATTCGGTTCATGGCATCTTTGAGTTTCATACGCAAAAGGATAGCAGCATATTACCGGTAGTTTGGCTGGAAAATCTTTTCCCTGCACGGCTCAGAGCGATCTTTGCAAAGACATGCGCAAATGGTGTTCGTTTCTGGGGTTCAACTGTTCACTAGGTTTTACACTTAGTGAGTACCCTTGCAGAATTGTTACACCCCGTTGTGAGGCACGTGGATGGCCTACTGTTGTGAGCACCGTGAACCCCGGTGTATTAAGGGCGTGGATGATAATGCACAGCTAGGGTTAACCTCTCTTCAAGGTTGCGTTCTGCTGGAAGGATTTTCGGCTGCTGCCATAGCAGTGAAGTTCATCGAAAACTCTTGACTTCTACACCTCTGTTCATCCTTGTTAGACCACTTCTACTAAAGTTGCTGTTGATGACAAAGAATTGCCGTCGTAGGTTATTGTCCGTCAGATGCATTTATGTTTTCACTTTTTTGATGGTTACCCCTGAGGGATATCACTTCGCGGACGTTTCTATGTACTCGTGGACCATTCCAGAATAACGATCTGTTTTGTTACAATCCAACTTCGCTTTATCGCCCTTCTTGAGGGACCACAAACTTTCATTTCATCTCCATTGATACTTTGCTTCAATAATCGAGAAAGAGTTTATCGAGCGCTTTTGTTTCCTTGACACCCTGATTGGGTATTTTGAGGGAACATTGTTTCAATTACCTTTGCATGTGAGTCAAACAGCGCCGTTTCATTAGTTATCGGTGGTTACTCGAGGGTGAACCGTTGCAGACAAGTAATGACCAACGCACAGGGGCATATGTGGTTAACTCTTGACACACAACGAGCCAGTTCAAAACACAAGACCGGATCGGCTCATGTCCTTGGCTAATTGCGGACAGCGTACACAGTGAAATGATCAGAAAGCGAATGTAAAAGATTGGCTATATCGTGAAATAGTCCAGCCAATCAGGATAAGCGGCCCAGATTGTACAAAAGCGACACAGGAAAATCATGCAAAATACATCGAATAAGATGTAAAAATCAAAGGGCTACTTGGACAACATATGAAACGGCAGTTGTACCGTCACATTAATGCAAGCAAATCAACATATATGCAGTAATTTTAGTTAATAACAGTGTTTCATTTTTCCGCTGGACACTGGTTGTTTCCACTTGCGACAGCTAGAACGCTTGACAACGATCTAACGGTCGACGTTCTGAGGAGCTGAATACAGTACAAAGAAAAGACATTAAGAAAAACGCACAATACATTCCCCCCTTTTTTTACTTGCCAAGTGCTGCTTTATAAAACATTATGTACTAAACCACTCTCCTCTCCGCCAATCTCATTCCAAACTGAGCTCTGACATAGGCAAATGCTACCTGCACACTTGCAATTCTGCGTCCGGTGCATCCTCACCTTTCTTCTGTCTTTTCAAACGATTCCTATTGCTCACCAGTTTAGCTGCGGTCCCTCATACTTCAGTACTCTAAGTTTCAGCTTATGAGTGTTGACGTTGACTCCTCTCCGCTGCTCCTCAACCGATTCCAATACCGTCGCCGAAAGGGTGTCGTCCTGCATTATTCATTTCCAGCATAATCGTTATTGACTCATCGTCATCGCTCCTCCCCTCGTGGATTAATTAGGCTTACCGATATCATCTCCTCTTCTGACAAATCCAAACGATTCCCTTCAGACAAAACTAGGTCGACAACTGTTTTTCTCACTCCTAATCGAAATCTCCTTGTCTGTTTCAGATACTTCTGGCATCTTACCCCCTCCGTGACCTTAGAGTCCTACGTGGTCTATTTCTTCTCTTCTTGACAGCTTCCGTTTAGCTTGTTTCTTGGTCCTGACCATTTATTGTGCTTCAGAGGCGTGATCTCCTGCAGCCGACTATAAATCATGATTTACACACCGTGGATTTAGTCAGTCCCTAGTGTATCTAGGCTATTCATAGCTCATTTCTTACTTATATCCACTGCTGTTGTTGATTGCCTGCCCACCTGAATACCGGCTCATTTTCCTCCTGCTCGTGTGCGTAGACGATTCACATGCTACATACGCTTATCCACCTATCCACACATCCAGAAAACTGGTGTGCTGGCAGGGCCTGCCGGCATCCCAATAGTTTGTGCCGCACCATACATACTAGTACCTTCCCTTTCTGAGTCACCTAAACAATTAATCGCCTCTTAATCCGCAGCTTGCAGCAAGACCAGGCCGCCAGTCGTTCTATTTCCTTCTAAAACGTTTATTTATGCTTCGACGTAAACAATTATCTCATATTCCGGCTAATACCCTTTTGGCTCGTTTGGGAGTGCAGCCTGATCTGGCTGGTCCTGGCTACACCATTCTTTCCGTCACCTACTGAGTACACTGGTGCCATCGCATTATTTCGGGGCACGATCAGTCGCACCGCTTTGGTCAGTGCAAATAGGGCGGGCAGAGCGGCCGCATTGGCGTGCGGGTACACCAAGTTAGACGGATCAGTCCTCCTGAGTTCTCCCCTCAATGTGGCTTTTCAGGTTTGATGGCCAGAAATAGAGTAGCAGCACCCGCCGCCAGCCCTGTGATCCGAATGTTTAAATGAACCTTATTGTTTCGGCTCTTTTGCTCCCCAAAATTTCATTTTTGTCCAAAATTTGTCAAAGCGAACCCATGTGAAAAAGTATTTTTATTGGCATCTAGTTTAAGTTTTCGATTTCCATAGTTCTCAACATTCTCTAGCAAACTAGCTGAGGATCATCATTTTTCATAAACCTAAACTCTTGTCTGCAAAATTCGACTACAGACTGCTGCTTCTGTCAACTGCGCTCCACAAGTGTCAGCCAGACACTGCTTCAACTGAGTCCGGTTTCCCTTCGTTTTCAATCTCTACCCTCAACATGGAACCTAGATGAACTTCACAAAACCAGAATTACCCAAAACAAATCTCACGATTCAGACATATGATAGCAGATTTTCTATTGAGTGCAGCGGTCTCCGCCAGCTGGCAGAACTCTGCCTCTAATATTAGGCTTTTTATGCTACTAGTGTCCGGTCAATATACTGCCTAGCAGACTGAGCGTTTCGCCAGAAATTGACCCCAAATTTTCTATTCCTTTTTTAATGCATTTATTGCCGCCTCATTTTGGCCGTCCTGCCACGACCAATTCGTATTTATCACCACCATTTACGGATTTAACTTAATTAGGGAGACTACTGGTGGTTTTGTCGATCCACATCGGTCTTTTTCCTGCAGCCCAAGAGGTGCGCAACAAAGACACGTAGCAGGAGTGACAAGAAGTCTCCTTCTGACTCAAATCATCCGCGTGACACTTCTCCATCATTTACGCTTTCATCATACAAACATAACCTGATACGCATTATCAGTTATTTTGCACGCCTACCACTCTTTGCAATTGCGCGCTTTTTCCTGTTTTACTATTTCGTCACTGTCGTCGTACGTCTTGATCATGCCCACTGCAAGTTATGGTGCCGTTCAAAACATATTATAACTGCTTATATATTTTGAACAATTTTTAATTTTTCACCGGTTCTTTCTCATTTTGAACTTTTTGAATGGAAATTGCCTCAGGTTCATTGTCGAAGTTTGCCCTATACGTAAAATTAACTCTCTAAACGTGTCCCATTATTTGTAGAGTAATATTGTTCTCTTGATTTCACCATCCATTTTGGCTCCATTTTGCTTTCAGGTTCATTGGGGTAATCCAGAATATGGAAAGCTTTCCTATGGGCAAATCTTTGATCAAGTTGAGCACAAGCAGGCAAAGTGATCAGGTGACGGGTTCTATCTATTTAATCACTCATCTTCTACTGTTTCCCCATTTTAGTATTAACGGCCGGTAAAGCAAAGGCATTGGT
>LUCM01007248.1:0-19094 GCA_008360955.1 Fasciolopsis buskii | reverse complement strand
GGGCTTGCCTTGCTGTTTAACGCTGAACGATGATGATGATGAGCTTTCCCCAGCTCTGTTTACAGATTGAGGAGTGAAACCGGTCAGAGAACTTGCAGTTTTGTTCTCGAAGGTGTGGTACTCCGAGAAAGTTCCTTTCTCATGTGGAGGGGAGTTCATCGTTCTCCCCATCTTCAACAAGGGCTTGCGTAGTGACAGTGCTAACCATAAGACTATTAGCCTAATCCCCATAGCGTCATGGCTGCTTCTTCAAGATTGGCGGGAGCTTGTGATTGTACTCCCCCTTTGTGTTGATCGATTAGAAGTAGTCAATAGCCTCAAGTACCTCGGGAGCCTGATCAAACATGGCCGAGGAGTTGGGGAACAGGTCACATCACGATTTGCGAAAGTCAGAGCAGCTTTCGCGAACCTGCGATGCTTGTGGCGCCTCCAAGATACCCGGCTTTTCCTCAAGGGAAGTGTGTACGATTCCACAGTTCGTAGTGTTCTATTTTACGACTGAGAAACTTGTCCTGTTTGCGTTGAGCATGTCCGGCAACTTCCTGCGTTCGACCAGCGATGTCCTCGAGGCATTGCTTGCGTATAGTGGGAACATCGAGTGAGCAATGATGAGGCGCATCGTTGTATGTTGGGTGCATACAGCACTGTCTTTTATATTACCTTCGGTGGCTCGGACGCGTATTGCACTTGTCTCTCTATGGTCTACCTTTTCGTGCTCTTTTTGCACGTGCTGGGTGAGGCTGGAAGAAACGACATGGCGGTCAGGTTATGACTTGACGTAAAGGTATGAAGAAGCGGGTTTCGGTTTTGATCGCGGCTGGTGCTTCCCGTTTTCCTGGTTGTGACTCAAAATGTGAGGACTGGTGAGGTTTGGTGACGCAGAGAGAGATATGGCTCAGAACCGAAGTCGGTGGTGCGAATGCCGTATGGCCTGCCCGTAGAACTCATCTCCCTAAAAACACTGAAAACATGCAAGAAGCCACAAAATGTGTAGGGTCAAAACAAAAACAAAACATTTGGTTTGTTATGGTTTATTTTTTCCTCCATTGTTTGTCCCCATACCGTATGGCTCCACTGACATGATGTTGTGCTGGCACCAGGTTTGTTCCCTAACCGATGTGCAATATGTATATATATATGTAATATATATATATATATACATATATATATTCACGGATATCTCATATGTTCATTGATTTTAGATTCGTTTCTATTGCAGACCCGCACAGGCAAATGTTGGCATCAACCAGATACACTGACAACGCAGTAAAGTGAACTTGTTCAAGTGATGTGAGACAGAGGTTTTCAAATTTTCACATACGTTGCTATAGTTTGTGGTTACTGGTATGTTGTTCTTCCGTTCAACCCCAGAAGTTATGCGTCTGGTTCAATACTAACCAAATAAAACGACATTCACTAGCCTATCATGTGTTAATTACAAAAGAAAACGATTTTATTGATATGTAGTCACCAAGAAATTTTAATTCCATAGTCATGGCAATAAGACTAACTATTGTGTTCTTTGCTTTCGATATGAAAAACGCGATTCACAAATAGATGCCTATAAGATATACGAGTTAGGGATTTATGGAATTAACTGCTATGCATTAACTGACCGATTCAATTCAACGAAGAACCCAGTAGGCCAATATCACGGCGGAAATCACATCAAGTTAGTCCCGAAATTCAATTATGATTCTGTTTCCGTCGCTGACCAGAATGCTGATATTATTTAGAGATTGGTATACGAACCTCGAGCATCAAGCAATCAAAAAGCATTCGTTAGTCAAAATGCATCGAAGACGCTGCATAGTCATTCGAGCTTGTCGATTTTCTTTCAGTTTATTCATCTCGAGCAAATTCCCGGGCTATGGGGAGCTGAATCGAACTGGCGCCCTTACACCGACTGAGTTCTGTCCTAGGTTTTGGCACCGGGAGCGTAAGAACACAGGCGACCAATCACCGGCTGGTGATTTCTGTGACCAGTTGGCCAATAAAGTGCGCCACATGCGAGCGAGATTCGCCATAGCGATTTATTCTGATGTTAAGCCAATAGTTTCCCAAATTCGTTTTCTCACGGAGTGCGATTTTTTCAAAATTTCATGTCGCAATAATATAAACGGATTTTTCGAGTTTTATGGACGAAATTTACAAAGCAAAAATAGAGTGATACACATTGGTATAAGCTCATGGACTGATAATCACCCATCAATCCAAGGCGATATTCATTGATGTTCTATGGACATCATGAATGATCTCGGTGTTTAAAAAGGTATCTACGGTACACACAATTTATTTACAGCATCAAGTCTTTGCAACCATTAAGCCAGCATCAAAATACTATGGTTCTGACAGCCACTTGGCAGCGGTATTCACTAGAAAGAGGAAAATAAAACGAGAAGTTGTCGAATGTAAGATTTCCATCGAATATGAAATTGAGCTATACCACCTACCACATTCGAATATTCCTTGAAAGGAATCTTACAGACCCCATCTCGGCAATCCGACTGGATCTGCACGAGCCAATTATTCATATCTTTAAACCAAACCATCGACTGATCACTTGGAAACATCTTCCAGCCGTTACCTCTATCGGGCAACAGCATGCAGCGGGCCAATCCTGGCGAACACCATTTTTCGTGGTGAACTCAATTAAAAATCGCCGTAACCAAGACTTCTGGTTCAGTTGTTCTTATATAGAGATTGAATGAATGAAATGAACTATTCTGGCACACCCATCAATGTGGCAATGCCATGGAACTGCACAATCAACGCAGCCGAACGCCGCGTTGTGGGTCTTTGGAATGTGCGTCTATGTTCTACGATTTGTCGCCGATTGAAGATTCAGTCAACGCAACTCCGACCGGATCGAAAGCAGCCTGATTCTCACGCATACAACTCTCACGGGCAATAGCTAGTCGATAGATCATAAAGCCAGGGAGCAGTTTGGATGTGATGCTTATCTCTGTGGTTCTCACCTGAGAACTTGCCCTCTTTTCTGTAAATCCGTACAATCACCGAATCAAATCAGTTCCTGGGACTTCGTTCTCTTGTCCAGATTGACTCCAAGAGTTTTGCTAACTCCGATGTCAACTTTTTTTTCGTTGTCAAGTGCTCCTAATCAAAGGGCACAGATTGGAACTATTGCCGATAGTCGTAGGCCGGCAAACACTACACAACTATGACAATCTGGTTTACCTAAATCGGCATACCTTAACATCTGCTCTATTTGAAATACATTTTGGAAATCGAATGTTTTCTGCATTCATTCGAAAGGATAAGAGATGTTGAATCAGAATGTAACTACCAGACAGATGACTATTACTCACTTCATTGTGTATATACGCTTCACATTCGTAACACCACGACGACAAATCAGCAAAACTTAGCACCAGCGGATGACGAGCAGAAGAAAAATGCTCCAGCATATGGGAATTAGCATAACGACCACAATACACCTGAGGCAAGATAACGAAGAAAAACGAAAGAGACAAACGATAGAAGTAGACGGTTAAACGACGGGAATTTTCAGGTTAGCGTGACTATAACAATGCTATTCACAAGTCGAATATTAATGGGAATAAATGAATTGATTCAATCATGGGGAGGATATTATAAATGCCGACAACTCAAAGCAAAATTATGGAAATATTCAAGGTGGAGTCGGCCTCCGGATGTCTCTGTATGGTATCTGGCTCTGTTACAGATATTCGCCACGGAACACTTTATACCACTCCCCATGTTACATTACTATTACACCAAAACTACAAGGAATATCGTGGGAAACTATTCAGAACTTCCAGCTGACTGGCTTATTGAGATCTCGTTCACCTAGGTCGAAAAAAAATAGTGCGTTTCAAATTGACATCTTCGCCAGCACATGCTACAACACGGATGGATGGTTTGCATTGCTCTACAATTTGCGAGCAGAGGTATATTTGTCAGACCTCGTTCTTAGGGTAAAGCCGGGTAATTTTGACATTTTTTCAAAAGAATATGGGAAACGATATAAAAATACAACCGGACGGTTGTGCGCTTCAAACAGTCCATATTGAGGACCTCACGTCCACTGCCCTCTCATTGTGATGATGTTACCAAAGTGCGAGGAAAAACGGGAATGCCCGGCAATCGCCTCTGGGTGGACCGATGGTCAAACCCAACTTAGAACTAACCATAGGCGTCTACGAAAGATAGGTCACTGTGACCAGACACCTGTCGCGAAAGGGTGTACTGAGCACACAGGACGTAGGAACTTAGAAATCAATTCCCTGCAACCTGGTGCATTCTGAGGCTCTCAGATCGTCCCACTGTCTTGTTGGTTAGACCGTTCGGTCAAGGACTCGATGCTCGATCTCCGAAACATAAGTCCTCTATATCAGTTTGGGCAACCTGGCGGAATAAAGCACAAAGACGAATCATAGATTATGATGACCAGTGATTCCGAACTCGAAAACACGGGGAGCTCAAATGTGTCCAGTAAGCCCAACACAAAATTTTGTTTTCTAACTCTCTCTCTCGTTTCGCCATAATTGTCATGGCACATAATTTGTTCAAAGATCTGTACTAATGATAATGGTGAGAGGACCCGTGACAAAGCAAGGAACACCATACTGCTGGCATCGATCAACGGGTTAACCGAGAAAATTGCATATGGAAAGTGATCAGCCGAATAAGCCAACCAGGTATCAGCAGTAGAATGGCAAGCGAGTCAATCAGTTAAAAGTTTCAAACGCAAATGAGCGACTTTCATCAAGAGAGATAAGAAAAAGACGATCGAAGTTGACTAGTCAGGAAAGATGACTCGGGACATTCGGAGAATCATGAGGGTTGCGCAAGTTTCACATGAATCTTGTCATTTTAAATACATGAAGTGTTTGAACTAATAAACGGGAATCTTGTTCGAAACAGCCTTATGTTCTTGCTAGATTTAGCAGGATAGCTTTTAACATGATGCAGATGCTAGGGAATTTTGGCGGGGGTTGAGCTAGTGTGTTGGTAATCCTACTTATTTTGCTCTTCAGTGCTGATGGACCGAAAATTCCAGATATCAAAACAAATTTTGTCTAAAAAACCCACAGTTTATTGACCCCTGCAACTGGCTTCAATGACACTGCCCTTTCGATGCATTCTTTCATGATGCTTCATATTTGTACAGCTGAGTTAATGAGATTTTCTACTACCATTTTGAGTTTTGATAAGTAATTCCAAGAATTCACTAACTGATAGAAGAACAAAAAAGTTTCGCCCCATCGCCTTAACATCTTCTGGTCTCAAACTGACCGCATGTGCTATACTTAAGCGCCTGTGTTCTTCTATATATCCTCTTGACGACCCTTTTCAGTTTGACCATAAATCTTACAGGTCCACTTTGGACGCTGTCGCCTCCCTCATTCACCACAATTGTAAGTCCTTAAACGCATCAGTGAAATCTGTGCGTTGGGCCTTCCTGGACTGTTCGACGGCAGTTGATTCTGTCCCACGGTCCCTTCTACTCCACAAACTGCAAACATTTGGTTGTCCCACACCTTTATTAGCATGGCTGTTTGATTATTTTACTATCCGAACCCAGTGCACACAAATGGACGGTAAAACTTCGAAACCGTTGATCAACAACTCAGGCGTGCTACAGAATACTGTTCTTCCATCGTTTCTTTTATCTACCTACATTAGCGACTCATCTACTAGCTCGCCCTGTCATCTGTTTAAGTGTGCTCATGATGTTGAGCTCTCTCAAGCCATTTCGAACAACGATGATTTTCAAAGTTATCCTAACAACCCACCTGTTTATGATTTCTTTGCACGAGCTGGTTTAAATCTCAACACATCTAAATGTTTCGAATGTCTGTTCTCTCTCAATTAACCTACCCATCCGAAACGTCTTTCATCAACTCAAAAACTCTTACCAGGGTTGATTCTGCGAAATATCTAGGAGTTACCATTGGTAAAAATCTGAAGTGGACTTCTCACATTTCTACCTGTGTAAAAACTCTCAGACGGTTGTTATTTCAAGTCAGGAAGTTTCGGCACTACAAAGTGAAGCAAAATACTATCTCCCGATTCTATTCGCCGTGTGCCCTTCGTACCACTAACTGAATTTTCCTTCATTCTATGTGATCAGCACTTGTCAGCATGTGAGCAATTTGCTCACAAAATTCTTTCTGATCCCACGCATCCTCCGCACAACGATCTTTCAAAGTGCCTCTCTCATATTTCAAAATGATCCACTTTTCGTCTCATACCCTCCAGAATCAATATCTACAGGAACTCCACTGTCCCGTACTTAGCACGAACTTTGACAAACTGTGACCGGGTTTCAGGCGAATCCCTGAGCAACCTGTCATAATGTGTGATGATTATTCCTAGATGAGTTCTTTTATATTTCTTACGAAGTGATGAGTGTATTTTTTATTTTATTTTATTTTTTCGATTTAATTTTTGCTCTCACACTTTTGACTGAAATGCGACAGTATGTAATATACGCAAAAGTCTATACAATACAATATAATACAATCTCACACAAGTGCATTATGAAACGGACAGAGGAGAGAAAAAAGGAACCTCCTACATCCGCATCATTTTCTACCAAACTCACAGCATGGCAGTTCAAACAGACCCAATTCTCCAGCTCATTTTCACAACGACCGCAAGTGGCATTCACATTGGGTGCCCAGTCCGGACTGTTTCGGACTGAGGCTAGATGAGGACACCACGGAAGCGGGGTCACGGCGAATAGGCGTTGCGGCAATTGTTGAGTCGAACGCTGAAAATGAAAAAAGAGGTGAAACTTTTCATTCAGTGATTGTGTCCGGGTTACTTTTGACGTATGAACAAAATAGCCGATTGAAAAGATGGAAACAATGGCATCAACAGCAAACGTGTGCGAAACAAGACCAGAAGGTACCGAAACGGCGTAAACAAGAAAAAACGCCGACAATATGAAAAAACCAAAGCACGACAATGCATGAGTTCGAAAAACGTGTAGTCTTGAAAGCGACAAAAAGTAATTTTGGAAATTTCTGCAACAAATGAAGATCGAAAAAAAATCCGCCAACAATGGAGCGTACCAGACCGAAAAATGCGTGTATATCTTCGGTCCCGATATTTCCCAAATCCATTAGATCTTGCAAAGTGGCCACAGCCACCACGGGATTGCCGCCCGATTCGGATAGTGGCACAGTGGTGGACGGGGCATCACTCGAACCGGAAATGCCCAGAGTGTTCTCAACCGGGAAACGAAAGTGCGGATTGAGTGGCGAGTCCGAGGTCAAGCTGGAACGGTCGCTCTGTCCGGTGTAAGGAGAACCTACTTTTTAGGGATTATCGGAGGTCATCAAACGATGAAAATAAACTAGGAACGTCAGGCCATTGTTTCCGATGCTTGAGGATCATAGTGAACATGTTAGATGAAAGACGACAGTCGATAAAATTCAACGTTCAGAACCAAAAGACTCCGGCAAAAACGGAACCAATGAGAATCAATGTGACCCAATGTAACCCAATTTAACTCGACGACCTTCCCCCAGTTCTTTTCAAGTTGGGTGGAGAAGTGCTGATGAAATCACTTACCTCCTTGCTTCATGATACTTGGAACGAAGAGCATATCTCGCTATCGTGTGGTGAGTCACTGATTGTGCCCATCTTCAAGAAGGGTACACGGAGTGACTGCAGCAATCATCGTGGGATTAAATTAATTCCGATAGTTACTAAGGTGTTAGCTTCGATAATGCTGCGCCGTTTGACACCGATTCGCTAGAGTAATATCCGCGAACAACAGGCCGGATTTCGGCCAGGTCGAGGTTGCATCGACCAGATATTCACTCTTCGACAGTTACTCGAAACGCACCACACGCACCGCCGCCTTACGACTGTTCTCTTTCTGGAACTGAAAGGTGACTTGAATTCCGTGGATCGACCAGCACTATTCAATGCTTTCTACCTGAAGGGCATGCTAACGAAGTTTGTGAACCTGTTGCGAGCATTGTACTCGCATACCTATGGTCGCGTTAGGGTATACGGTGAACTGTCACGTTCATTCGAAACAACTAGTGGCGTTCGACAAGGGTGTCCCATTTCTCCATTCTTGTTCAACTTCGTCATCGACGAAGTGATGGAAGATGCTTTAGGTGGACTCCGGGATGTAGGAGTCGAACTGGGAAATGGAGGAAAGCTATGCGACCTAGATTAAGCAGACGAAGTCGTGTGCCTGTTCGAGTCTGCGGACCATGCACAACGGGTACTAGATAGACTGTCGAGATCGGTTGCTCGGTTAGGCATGTGCTTTGCACCTTCAAAGTGCAAAGTACTGTTACAGGACTGGACGACAGAAGCGCCGAACTTCATACTGGATGGAGAGGAGCTGACGATTATGGACCTTTCACCTACCTTGGTAGCTGCGTGTCTAAAGATGGTAGCCCAGGATTGGAGGTAAGTATGCGTATATCCAAGGCTCGTGCAGCTTACGCTGGACTGAAGCACTTGTGGCGTCGGCCTGATATTTCACTGAAGTTGAAAGGTCGTGTGGACTGTGCTGCGGTGCGTTCAGTTCTGTTGTACGGTTGCGAGACGTGGAGTATGCGTGTGGGCGATGTTCGTCGGTTGGAGGTTTTCGACAACCGATGTTTACGTAGTATGGCTAGGATTGTATGGTGTGGCCGGGTGAGTAATATTGAGGTTAGGAATCTGTTATTGGGTGCCACTTCTGAGAATAGCTTGTTTCAGCGTATGAAACTTAGTAGACTACGCTGGTTGAGTCACGTGTTGCGCATGACGAACACTCGTCTACCATACCGTGCCTTATTTTGTGTTCCTCCTAAGGAATGGAAGAAGCCATGTGGAGGCCAACAGATGACGTGGCAACGTGGGATGAGAAAATGTACAGCCAAGTTAGGTAAAGTAGGTGTCTCACGTCTTGGCCTTCGTGGTTGGGGTCCGAAAGACTCGTCAGCTAGCTGGCTGGAGACACTTAAGGATATGGTGATGAATCGCGAACAGTGGCGATCGTGTTGTCATTCTCTATCGAATCAGAATGATCGGAAGCACGTGCGTTTGTACAGTTAGACTGTGTTCCGTGTGTTAGCTGCAGCAGCATCTTATCTTTTCCCGCCTGCGTAGGTCCACTCCCTGTTTCCGTTGGATATTCACTCTTTTTATATAAACGTGTAACTCTGGGGAAAGGCAGCGGTCAGTGGGGCTTGCCTTGCTGTTTAACGCTGAACGATGATGATGATGATGATGATGATGATGAATCTAACCAAAACTGTCCATAATGAAATTCAACACTAAACGGGAAAGCTAAGAGACTATATAGAAATGTAAATCGAGCAGAGTAGTAGCAATGGTACGGCCAGACAGCAGATGGGGCTTGATAAGAACAAGGATGATTTAGAGTAATGGATTTGCGATAGCATGGTTCACTGAGTTCATCTAGGCTGTTTACAAGACTTCTCTTCAACACATTTATCTCCTCATATACTATGAGTCCACTGACCTCTAACCTTGGTCTGCCCAAAACAAATAATACACGCTATTCTTGATCGAACACGAATACACCGGATGACATTTATGCCATGAGAGGGAGTCATCGACACAGCAAAACAGTTGTCCCATTTGAATCGCGGTTGTATTCGAGACACAGGATGGACGTAGTACAAATGCAATGGTGCACAAGTAAAGCGCTCCAGTAAATGGCTATCGGACGTTCCGACTGAAAAATCGTTTCAAATCCAAAGGAAGATTTAGTGGAATGTACTCAATGAAGTCGACGGAGAGATCAAAATGGCTACTTTTAACTGTATCAGCAATCAAAATGGAAATGCATATATAGAGCCGGTTAGCCTTAGTAGAGGGGATCCCGAGGGTCACTCAGGAAACATGTCAAATATTTGGAGACAATTGTCAACTACCGAAATCATTTTCATTGCTCGGAGAAAGAGTGATGATGGAATAAAAATCATCTGAAATATGCCACCTTTGGCAACATTAGTGCCAACAGAAATTTCTTTCCGTTTAAAGTTCGGAAATGAACGTAGCCAACGGAAAGAGTGCACGTCAAATTTGATAGAATAATCAAGAGTAATGGGTAGTTACGACTTTGGGAATTGAAACAGAAAGTTGAATGAGATTCCAATGAGTGAAGTATGCTGACGAATCAAGATTACCGCGATGCTCCCATTATATTTGATCATTTCTAATTCACCCGTGCTCTCTACCAATGAAGCACTTCTTATTTCGATGTGATTACTCCTTATCATAGTAAACTTCTGACAAATAAACAAGTGTCATATAGATGATGAACATCGAAGTAAGTCTAATATGAGTTCTTCACGGATGGTTAAATTTCCCTCGGTTTTAGACTGATAAACATGTAAGAATCACTTATTGGGTCATCCATTCACACATTGGCAGCTACCCGACCATCCATTCAACTGCTCAATTATTCACTTAATTGTCAAACGAAATCGTTCGCGCGAGCCCCATCGCTCATATTCTTCGTTTCACAAATACCGTTTCACTCAACTATAACGAATTTATAGTGCTTACTTCGTAAATGACCCAGATCATCCACGTTAGGTGGCAAAATCGAAGGGATAACCAAAGTGGTCGATGAGGAGTGCGCTTCAATACTGATCGATGCGATTTGCTCATTAGTTCCGGTCGGATGCGTCATAGAAAAATCGGTGCCACCGCCTGGAGCATTTGTTTGATCCGGAGCCTGAGTAAGGGTTATCGGGGAGCCCAAATCCGTTTGACGAGCAGTAACACTGGTCGAGGCAATGGAGTTGGACAAACTCGTTAATCCAACTGCGTCGGGAGTGAAAAGTGAGGCTGAATTAGTTGAGAGTGGACGTGTGGTGGTAGTGTTGGATGGCAAATGATGCAATGTGGTTACTTGTGGAGATGCAACATCGCTGAGGCTTAGTTCTTCCAAACGTGACTGGATTTCCGCTTCGAGTTGCCCCGTAAACGCCACTGCGGGGTACGAACTAACACGACTTCGAGTTAAGGAATTGATCCGACTCGGGTCATCGGATACGAATGAACCGTGAACAATGCCTGCGCAAAAGTGGGATGAGAGGGGAAACAGAATAGAAGTTACTTGCACATCGGATCACAGAGAAATAGAAAAAAGTACGTTTGCATAAACCTACTGGCAGAATAAGTTCCATCGAAATAGTGACGAAAGAAGAAAACTAGGAGAGAAACAGAAAAAAAACGGAACACTGCAGGTTTCGATAAAGGTACCAACTTCTCCAGGCTCATCCTATTCCCCGTCAAGGAATTAAAAGTCATTGGGCATAACTTTACTTGGTTCGTAAGTAGGAACCGTAAAGACTGTAGTTATTCCATCCCACGAACTGACAGTGTTCAACAGGATTAAACGTACTATTTCAAAAATGTCAGAGGTTGGAGTCTCAAATCGGCCAATCAATTTGGTGGAACAGGATAACTGGTTGTCATCTGATGTGTCGACACCTTAGGCGGCTCCAAGCTACCGGAAATTTAGGAGTCAATAATGTCACTGCCAGCGGCTAACACATTCTCCCACTGGAATCATGCGTCCGGTTATGAAAGAAAACAAAGCACACACAGTTATGTCCAGCATGTAGCACAATGAGTCGCGGATTTCCAGCGAACAAAATAAGAACTATCAACAGGTAGAGCACAAATAAATTTGTGATCTCGAAAAGGCAGAATGCGATCGCTTGTCACAACTGGACCCTTCAACTGGAGGGTAGAATGGATGAGAACGGTTCGTGACTGTTTTTCCCAGCATGAAGTCAACTCTCACGAGAGATACCGAACAGTAGCAAAGCGTACGTGCCAGGAGAAATAAAATAACCAAAATATAGACGAAAGAATGTCCACCTGGCAGGGGACTACCGTAGACACGGACCAGTCTTTGAAATAATTTGTTCGATTGTGAGGATCGAAAATCTAAGTACATACCAATTACCTTGCTAACGCATAACATCTACTGTTCACACCATTACCATTTCATGTTGTATGCGCTGTTATTTGCTAAATTTTGAGTTACTTCAATAGTTGCATAACGAATTAAGTTAAGGCATTTTGTGTTAACGTTCCTGAATGTAAACGGCTAACTGTGCATGAAGTGTAAACAATCATTGGAATTAATTAGTAGGCATACCAAAGACTCACCGAAGCACTGAAGTTGCTTCCAGTATTTCTCATGAACGCTCAATGTCCTTCGGATCGCTTTACTTCCCCTGGAAATGAAGACAAGTCAAAGGATTCCAAGAGTGGCACAAAAGAGTTTAGAGAAAGCTATTATTATCAAATATATGTCTGTCTCATCAGAATCGAATCTGTAGCATCAGGAGTGTGCATGGAAGCTCTTCGTCGAAACTTCCGACGTGGTTATCGTCACAATAAAATATCCAAGATTCAAGCGAACATCGGCAATAGGTCAAAGAAGCCATACACTCAGTGACAATAGCCACTCAGGATTCCAGGTTAAGTGAGTTTTGGGGGACGACAGATATCTTCAGTACTAGTTGGGGTGCTGAATGTCCGGAGGTCCATCTCTCCGGATGTCAGATATAACGAGACACGCAAATCACAGACGTCAGCTGACCAGAACTTTGAAGAACGATCGCAATCAGCAAAGGATAAAGAAATGTAGGGAAATGGGAAAGACTGGGGCTATGAGTAGTGATCAGAGCCCTTATTGACTGGCTGGGAGCATTGGTCCACAAAAACCAAGCTTAGGTGAGGTGATACAGGAATCCGGTGGTTTACCGATTCAGTCTCCCTAGAATTAGCTGGGGCGTTAGGCAGAACACCTTGGGGAACAACTTGGTTAGTCCAATTCGACAGCAACTCCCGACCTATGCTTGCAAGTGAAACAATGCAGGCAGCTAGCATTCTTCCATCTAAAATGGACGTCAGCTGGAAGATGGACGTTTTGAAAAAAAGAAACAAGCCAGCTGGACCAGACGGATCGTCTTTACCTTTTTTCAAGGACCGTAACGAAGGGTTAATATCCAAATTGAAGAAAACTCCTGGGATCAATCTTGACGACGGAAAGCATTCCTAAGGGCTGGTGTGAGTCGGTGATTGTACGGGTTTACAGGAAAGAGGACGGATTCTCGAGTGAAGACACGGAGAAGTGGGCTTGACAAACACCGCATCGGCGTTACCTTAAGCCGATTGTCCGGCGCCGGCGAAAGGTGTGCGCAAAAGAATCACGTCCGTTTTCGAGCCGGACGGAGTCGTAGTGACCAAATATTTATACTGGGACAAGCAACACAACACAAGAACGTCAACGGTGAGACTATGAGCGGCCTTCTTTGATTTGAAAGCGATATCTGACTCAGCCTACCGTGCAGTTCTTTAGTACAGTCTATCGAGGGGTGTACCAGAGAAACTCATTTCACTCATTCAATCTCTGGACGCGAAAAGCCGAAACCGAGTTAATGCTTACGGCAATCTTTTACACGAGATCACCAGGAAAAATTATATTCCTCGGTATTCCCCCTTTCACTTTTCCTATTCAGTTTTGTAACCGAGATGACTGTGGAGACGGCCTTATAATTAGGTGAGCAGAGTGGCACTGATTTTCTTTCAGGTGGAAAATTGCCTGACTTAAAATACATAAATGTAAGTGCGTCTGAATGAAGATCCAGCTAAATTGCAAATACTATTCGATAGTTTGAACGACAGTCTGGGTATGTTAGTGACGTGTTTTGCACCTTCCAAGTGTAAAATGCTGTCACAGAACCGGATTGGCCCCAAGCAAAACTTTATTCTTGCACGAAAAGAACTGGGCTAAGTATATAAATTCTGTTGTTGTATATCGGATGAAGTGTTTTCAAGCATGCAGAAAACCCAATTAACACTTGTTAATTTGAGGCATCTGTGCAGATACCAGCAGTGAGGTCGCTGCTGCCATACATCCGTTGAGAGCAGGTGTATGAGGACTTTCGGTGTTTGAATGCCACGGTACTCTTAGTATTGATCGAACATGGTGGGAAAATTTTGTGAGTAACTCACAGTTTACGCGTAATGTACTGGGCCTAAGGGTTCCATTTTTTTAGAAAAGCCATTGAATCAGAGTAGGTCAAAGTGATTAGGACATGTTTTGCACATCCTCAGAAAACGGCTGCTTAATTCTACGATGTTCTTCGAGGAAGTTGCAGTGGCTGGAAGATGGACTGAGGTGGTCAGTCAATCCCATGGCAAAAAATATGGAAGCCCTAACTATTGGACTGTTTCGTGTAAGTGCACTCATTTAGACCATTGGGTTGGGGTCCACGAGGTTCATGGGATCCCCTTAAGCGACGGTCGGAGACAGTAGACGATATGATTCAATACTACAGTCAGTGACGTTCTTGAATTCGAAATTTCTCCTGTTTAGTAAAGTTTTTCAACTTACGACCTTCTTCAAACTGACCTTTTACTGTTTTTCGTCTGCTTGTCTCTTGCTTGGACAGCTAGGATGAGTAAGCAGCCCAAACCTCAGCATATCAAAGAAAAGTCAGTGGTTGTTAGAATAACTGAATTTCACCGATGGGTAACTTTTCTGCAGGTAGCCTATGCACGACGGAGGACATATGCACAATACTTTCATGTTCCTTCATTGTGGATTTTTTCATCTTTTATCTTTTAATTCCTCTATTAGTGAAATAACGATGCACATCACTTCTGAGCAAGGGTGCCGCGGCCAACAAAGGATTGCCAGGTGAGGAAGTTGACCAGCGGGTGAGGATTCGAACCCGTGAGCTTCACGTCCAAACGCCGCCATCTTATCCGCATGACCAACGCCGGCAATTGATATCGCAAGATGAATATAATTTTGCATTCCACATAATGTCGTATTACTAACAGCGACATGTACACACCTAATTACATTACTGCCTGTCTAAAAACATCTTCTCTGTAGGAAAATTTTTACACACTGTGCGCCGACGATTAGTGAGAAAACCAAATGGGTCCCACTTAAAAGCCACCGAATGAACAAGCCCCAGTTGACCTGAATGAGCCAGTTGGATTCTGCAGGAATGAGCAGAGTGGAGCGGCTCGTTATAAACAAACGTAGCTAACTGACCGGTTGTGGTCAACTGGATTAGGCGTGTCGTCAAAAAAAGGGTTAGAGTTTCGAATTCCAGATTCACCGCTCGCTTTGGCGGTAGATGATAACTCGCTGTCGCTGTAGGAAGCTTACGTGGTTTTATTCTATTTCTTTACTTCTCTCCTTGTTTCGACCAGTGAGTGCTGATTGATCGGTTATCTTATACACCATAACAATAACCAACATATTGAAATCAATCACCTTTGTCCAACAAGCCATGCAATCAACAACTAATTCCATACACGGTCATGCTTTCTTGTGCTGGCTTAACTTGAATATGGTTCCGTGTTTATTTTCACTGGGGACTGAACGATCGAGGAGTCACTAACTGGGAACGGTGAAAAGGTCAGAGCACCAACGAAACAGCGTTTTTATCTCATGAAGTTCACACAACTCAACACGAACTTCCAATCAATATACTGAAAAACTGAAATCGCAGAGAGAAAATTCGTAACTCGGTGAAAACGTTGGAGCCAGAGATAGCACGCAGAAAAGCGTAGCCGGTTAAAGGCACGTTACACTGAGTTAACTTTAACCGAGTAAAGATCTCACGCATCCCCACATACGAATACAAATAAACAAAAAAGTTAGGCTAAAAAGACGGTAGAACCATCGCGCACGTGTTCAGTCGAGGAGGTCGTATGAGATCAAATCTCCCACCTTCATCCCCCTCCCCCCTCCCGAAAAAAAAACTGAAGAACATCAATGTTAAAACACAAAGTGACTCACTTTTCTGATGGAGCTAAGGCAACAGATAGACGCGGGCAACAGTCCCCAAGTAAACTGGCTACTGATTGACAAATAGCTTCAGCAGTTGAAGATAAGTGATAACCTCCTTCCAAGGCGAGAATTAGGCCACCGGCAAAATTCGCTCGCATTTCTTCGTGATGCCGTGATCGAGTGACGCGCGCAGAAGATTCGTGATCTGAGTCGGTCGACGGTGTGTGCTGATTGGAGCACGGATTTAAGTAGGCCACTGTGAGCAGCAGATGTGTGAGATGGGCGAAACACTCGGCGGACAAGTTGAGACCACCCTGCACGATGGTAACGAACGTCGGGGAGAAGAAAGAAATTGTAGACGAGAAGAATGGCAATATCCAATGATGAAAACATACTTGCAGTAAAGACCTAAGTAGTGCGCTATCTGTGCAAGAGATAGGAAAATGTTATCTGGTACATTCCCAGGTTGCCGATAGCAGGACATTGGCCAAATTAGTGGTTAATCGCGAATAAGGCAGGTTAAAATACCAAACAGGGGACAGCGGATGTTCATTTTCGAGACAACAGTGAGTTTTTATCATAAACTGATAGCACAATGAGACGGCAACTGTAATCTGTCACTGCCATAGACGTCTATCCTATTTTGAGAAATGGCTTCCCACCAGAAGTGCACGTATGGAACTTCTCAGTCACTAGCTCCATTGAAAGCCTATGGACCGATCGGCTCCGAGTTGAAAACCGGCTACTAAAGACTGGTGAACACTGTTTCGTTCTGGTTTTCTTATTCAAAGGAGTAAGAATATCTTGGGATAACCAACTGCTTGCTCTTAAGCAGACGCAGAGTACTGCGCTTACGGATAAACACGAATAGAGCTTTTCATTTTGAAAGACAAATATGATTCGAAAACCAGCAGACGAATCACAGATTCTGAAGTACTAATTTTTCTTTGATGTCCCGCGGGCCGTTATGAACGCCACGTGAGAAACACCCAAAAAGAATTGCGTGAACAAGTCCCGTTGGCGGGGAGCTTCTGCGGTAGATGCCAGCCCGCAGTCGCCCGGCCAGTTATCATAACTGATCCGTCCAATGAGACCTTATGAGGTTCTATGCCACCCCAATTTTCAGGATCACGGTTGCCGGTTCCCACCTTCCTCGTGCAGAGGGTTCTACGGCCTATGGGGCATGGTCATTCCACTGCAGTCATACTCTTGGCATGTCAAAAAAACATGTCGCATCATGTACATGAAGGGGATTTTCGAAAAAGAGTAGCCACCAAATGAATTTAAATCAAGAGTATCTGTGGGACAGATGCTAGTAATTGCATTGTGAATTGTAATCATATGAAATTCCCCCTAGTGACCACGACGGTTATCACTGTTTCCTATCAGGGATCCAGTGGGGACAAATGTCTTTTGTCTTTTACTTCCTTTATTACTGCAATAATAATGTAGATCATTTTCCAGGAAGGAGACCGCGGCCAGCAGAGGGCTGATAAGTGAGGAAGTTGATCAGCGGTGAGAGGATTCGAACCCGCGACCTTCTGGTCCGAACTCCACAACCCCATCCTCTTGGCCACCGCCGGCTGAAACTCTATAAAAAGAATACGGTTATGTAAAAGCCAAGAAAAGAAATGCCAAAGAACGAATAGTAATTTCGTTGACTCACCAGGCGATCGCCGCGTGTAGCGTCAAAACCAGCAGAGACAAGGATCAGCTGAGGTCGAAATTCGTACAGGACCGGTAGTATTAGATGTGTGAACACCGCAATGTACTCACCATCCCTCACATGACGCTAGATGGCAAAATGGTAAATTTGAATAAATATTTATCACTTGCATTTACGACAAGGCACAATTTATTTCAATGGTTCGTAGCTAGCAGTGGCTTAGAGTGAACAAAAGGTTTAGTGGTTGATAGATGTACTCGCACTGAAATGGGTTCTTGTAATAGGGCTATCAAGGATTGAACCCATCAAAGATGTTCATGAGTACACAAAATAGATCACAGTAGACCGCATCAATTGGAACCAAAGTTCGCAGACAAACAGTCGATTAGGGACCGGCCCAATAAACTCTACTTAACAAAACCTATCAAAAGACCATCTTTCGGTAGTCTACTAAGTGACTCGGGACGAAACCGCTTTTGTCCGTCCTCTCATGGGCATAAAATGCAATTAGCCTAAAAGATTTTGACCGACTTGTTTGAAGCGAAATCTATCTTAACAGTCTGACCTCTCTGTACCTGAATTGAAAGTGAGTTGGGTCTGTATCAAATTTTAATTTCGGAATCTCACCCTAACGACTCTCTAGATGACATATAAACAGTTATATGCAGAACAAATGAAGAATAACGAACTGTAGACATTCATTCACATGTCTTAGAAAATCGAAGCGAGAAATCATTGACAACTGTCATATTGAAACCCGAATCTCGGTAGAGCATAATGGCGGTGTTTCCAAACAAGATTACTAACGCTGGCTGATGACAGAACGGATTTTGCCGTGCATGCGTGAATGATTACGCGAGAAGAACTGGTGATTCTTCTCAAATTTAGAAGTTTGGTAGTATTCTGCTTTCCTTTTTGAGTGTAGGTCGTCGTTCCGTATAGTATGGCGAGCCGAAGGTCCAAAGGTGATCAATGATCGTGTGCATAGGAAAATTTGTCCAGTCGTTGAAAACGCGTGAGAAGCCAATCTTGAATCAAAGAAGATATACTGAAACAAAAGGCTACGGTCGCTCAGTGATTCAATTAACCGTAACGATTCGTCCAGAGCGACAAAGTTGAATTACCAGACCGTCCCTAATCAGCTGGCAAACTAACCGAACAAAAGCGAATCGGCTGATACACTGTCAGCAATGATGCAAATGACCAAAATTAAGTCAACCAGAAAATATTAACAGTCATTTAAGTCCAATCAACGATCTAGACAATCAGTATAAAACGAGAACAAACGGCCTTCTAGATACGGGAACAAACGAGTGTCGCATATGGATTTGGAGAAGATCGCTAATAACTTGTATACGCAACCGGTTGTGGAGGTACAGAGAGATTTTATTAGATGATACAAAGCTACTGCATTAGATGGAATGTCCTTGTTCGGAGACGATGACGAAGTCTCAGCACGGGAGTCCACAATTCCTGCGGTCTACTTGGGAGAAGCAGATTTCTAAGGATGTGAATCGATGAGTACAACAATTAACAAAAAAAGTCATCAACATCGATCAGCGTTAAACAGCAAGACAAGCCCCACTGACCGCTGCCGTTCCCCAGAGTTACACGTTT
>LUCM01007244.1:76266-120803 GCA_008360955.1 Fasciolopsis buskii | reverse complement strand
CTTAATGCTGCATGGAGAAGAACTAACGATTGCGGACCGTTTCACTTAACTCGGAAGCTTCCTGATGGAAGAGGTTAGCATGACAGTGGGAGTGAGCATGACAGTGGGGTTGAGCATGGGTATAAGTAAATCTTCAGCGACGGACGGCATGCACTGCATACACTCCCTTGTTCTCAGCTGGTGCCAGTTTCCAACACAGTTCACTTCGTGCAGCGATGTGGCTCTCTAACTCGACTGGTAATCTGAAGCACTTTGTTCATATCGCTGCCGTTTGCGTAATTCTGTTCAGCTGATGGTCGTAATGACCTTAATTCTTTGTGTCGGACTAGTTTCCTTGGGTTTCCGCTGCAGCTTGGTCTCTGTGGACGCAAATTGCAAAAGTAGCTTTACGTTGAACGTGTCTGATTCGGCTGTTCGCTCTGTATTTCATTATCATGGGGCGATTCGATGATTGTGCCCATCTTCGATAAAGGACTGGCAGTGATTATAGCTATCATCATGGGATCAGCTCAATTCCAGTAGATTGTACTGCGCCGTTTGACACCAGTTCGCCAAAATAATGTCCATGGACAACTTCAGGATTTGACGTGCGCATTGGGAGGAGGCAATAATAGTTAACTAAACAGATGAGGGATTTTCTAAATTCTTTCTATATTCCAAGAGCTTCAAAAACGGTACCTTTTTATAAATTTTCTCACCGACAGTGACCTAACATTTGGGGACATTGTGTGGTTCGGCCCCGCTCCGAATTTCAGGGTAGTTGTCGCTAGCTCCCTTCACCACGTAGTTGGCCTTAGTGTCTACGGGATTTGCGCCCTCAGCTGCACTTTTGCGTTGCGCCTGCCGTGCCCGTGCAAGCTGCCGCGAGAAATAGTCGCCAAAGTACGCCGCCCATAATACGATGAAATAAAGATGGTGCTCATTTAGGGGTAATCTGTTAAGTGGATATAGCTGTTCTTATATACTTTTGTTTAATAACCGTTTCGATTCATCGTCGTTTTCTACCTCCAAATAGTATTATGAAAAATCATTCTTGGAAAGTATATTGTCACCTTCCAGTCTCAGAAATGATTCTCCGAGTATAGGGGGAAGATGTTGATATATCTCGCATCACTCGAACTTATTAAAAAATCTGCACTAACGTGGCGGGATGACTTGCGCGCCCCAATGACCCTGCGAGCCATACATGATGCCTTATCTTAGGCCGAAGATCTAATGATGTTGGGAAACTCAAGGAGTGGGTTCCTAATGTGATAGTCTCCTGGTCCTTCAGGTTGGAGTCGCTTAAGGCGACCACAGATTGTTCCCGGGGGACAAGCTTTCATAATAAAATTCGACATCCCCTAGTCTAGTGCCTTCCTTTGTCTTCACGACACTGGGCTCAGGTCAGTCATGTTGTCACATGTCATCGGTGGCGTGAATCGATCGACGGTCGTCAGTCATTCTGGTCTCTACCTGTGAGCTCACTTCATGCCTGTTGTTGAAGTGGTGCTAAAGAAATTTGGTTCATTTATCCAACCTCTGTATGAAAACATCCGGAGTCGAGTCCGTGCTTCCGGAAATCTTTCATCCGAATTTATAATCAGAAGTTGTGTTTGTCAGGGTTGCCACCTTTCCTTGAAGCACTAGACATTTTCCACGTTCTTGCGGTTTGAATGGCGGAATTTGGCAGCCGATCTTACTGTGTCAATCCATCTGGTACATAGGGGAGAATGCAAGGGATTCGCTAATAACGTATGCATATGCGACGAATCTTTCGCCATAAAAATCACGAACATTATTTATCATTCTTTTACTAACCACTTGGCTGCTTGAAGCTTTATGTGATCTGTGCTTTTTTTCAGTTTAAGAATTGGATAACCTATGGCTTCTCGTGAAGTGTGTATTAAAGTCTCTGTAGCTAGACCCGAATCAAGTTGAAATGTCAGTGCCGCGCTGTTTCAGATAGTGGACATAAATTTTCACTGTGAAAGGGTTCAGCGAATGTGGATAGAACAAGAAAAGCAATGAGCAACTTTGAATTATTCATTATCTCATTCTGGCTTTTTTTTAGTTCAACAGCCTGATTGCTTGTTTTTTCCGCACGGATATCAGAGGTGGTTAATGTATGGACGGCATTCCACAAAATCCCAGATTTCATGTACGAGTCATATGGCTGGATGTGTGGGCTGACGATTATGCTACGAAAAAGGTGTTTGGTTTGCTTGTTGCAAACTACAATCAGTTTGAATTGGTGTATTCCGGTCTTTTCGTCGTCAGTTCTAAGTATGCTTTTTGTTTCTTGTTGTTATTTAGTTGTGTGATAAACGGCGAAACCCACAGAGCCTTCCGGACAACAGCTCTCACATGATTGAATTTAGACTGCACAGCACTGAAAAGCAACAGGCATTTACCTTTCTCTATTTATAACTCCTTTGGATTTAACTTTTCGGCTTTGGAGTTGATTATATATGTAAGTATCAAAAAATCCGTTCATGTCTTTCGGAATTTGAGACGCTGATATGGTTTACAAGCTGGCGGTGTTTGGGCACCAAGTGTATGCAAGGTATTTTAATTTTTATGTAATGTTTGCATTCAAGTTCGGTAGATTTAGCTTCTGCTATTTCACAGTACCAAGTTTGTTCATACACTTCCCGACTTTTTCAGGGTCTTCTCACGAGGCACGATCAACAAAAATACATTATCTAGTCTTGTGTACCACGATTTTGTGATGGAGTTTTTTATTTGATTATATGATTCACGTATGAGTGCAATGGAAGGGACATGTCCCGCATCAGCCATGGCTCACTACCAGAGGAGAGAGTGAACTGGCAACCATGACTCTGAAAATTAAATGGCATTGAACCGCATCAGTCAGAGTTGGTGGGTTTATCGTTGGTTAACCTTGTGTTTATTGACTAGTGCTATGAACAACCGCTCTTTGAGTTCCCTTTAGGCCTGAAGTGTGTCTATTTTGTTTGGCATTATTCTGTTTTGATTTGGTCATGTAGGTTCGTCACCATCACCACTAATAAGCTTTCAGCTTATCCTATACCACGATGGTCAAGTGGATTAGGTATCTACCATCCCGAAAAGCTCAGATGTTCGAATCTTGGATCCACCGGTCACTTTGGTCGTAGGTGACAGCTAGCTATGCTCGGCTGGTTGGCATATCTGGCCTGATGAGACCTCATGTGGTTCTGTGCCACTCCAAGTTTCAGCGTCGTAATTTCTGGTGCCCGCTCCACCACTAGCGGCTATGGGGCATGCTCTTCCCATTACACTAATCCCTCAAGCATGTCATAAAAAATCACACATCGTCTCATGGTAATCTAAGTGCACTAGGGAACCTGTGTCACACTAAAATTCAAATCATGACAGTGATAAGTATCACAATGAATAAAGGTCAATACAACTGTCTGATGACGGTCTGGCTAACTCTCTAGAAAGTTTCCTAAAATTGCCATTTCTTTTTGGCTACTCAATCATTGTATCCTGTTCTACACGTTTACAGAGGCGGGACTACTACTCCTAACCCAGCCGTGGAGATGCGTTCCACTGCACGATCGTCAGCATTCCATGTTGAGTCTGATCCGTTGAATGAGCAACAGAGAATGATACATGAACAAAATGCTCAGTTGGATCAGTTGGGCACCAGCATCTCCACACTCAAGGGTATTTCTCGTCGTATTGGTGATGAATTAGAGGATCAAGTCGGTCTGTTGGACGATTTCAACAGTGAGATGGTGCATACGGAATCTCGTTTAGATCAAGCAACGAAGCGGACTGCTCGTTTGTTGCATCTTGGTACAGACCGCCGTCAGTGGTGCGCCATCGTTATTCTGACTGTAACTTTGTTGATTATTCTGATTTTACTTGCTGTTCTTTAGACTGGTCTCGCTTGTTGCGCTCGCTCTGTCGAATTGTGCATGATAAATTAGTTTCATTTGCTTTTGTCCTGGTGTGAACTTGTCGTCACTTTAAGTCTATTCGCATCTTTACACACGAACTCATGTTTCTTTTCGTCCAGTTTATCGCCCTCATGTCTTTCTTGTCGTATTTTGACTTGTTCACTAAATCAGTTGGTCAATCCACCAGCCAGTTTTACTTGTTATGTTTCTTTGACGACGCATTCCCTTAAGCTGCACACGTAACTGTTCATAATTTATTGTATCGGATTCTACTGTTTCCTTTTTTTTCCATTACGTCTATTCCATTCATTTAATGTTCTTGTTGAAGACTTAGATGTGAGTGGGGCCCAAACTGAAGTTGTGTAGATTCACGGACCTGATTTCCGACTTTCGTTCTGGTGTGCGTAGCTTTCAACGAAAGCGGGGATTTCATAGGATTCTGTGTTTGGGATTCAGACCACACTCCAATATTTGCATTGATATCCATGTTGCTGACCAGTCCACTATTTACCAATAAGGATAAAATCAGGGGACATGACGTGTCGTTTCGGGATGGCGGCAGTGCTATATCAATCTATTTGTTCAGTATGATAATCCGTGATAGCAAATGAAGCTGGCAAAGTAGAGGCTTAATATCTGTATATGGTATCACGCAATTCCAGTTTGTAACTCAAGTAGAAATTTGATTGTAACTGGGGGCACGTCGAGGTTCTCTTACCATTTAGTTTTTATTTGGGTACCAAATATCGGTTCTTTAGGGAGTGCAATCAGGGTATTTTTACGGTTTGAAACAAGGAAATCTTTATCGGGGTTAAGCAAAAAATATAAAGTCCAGTACACCAGCCAGATGAAACGGCTAATACGCACCAGATAAACTTTCTTTATGAATCAATCGCAAAATGACATAGGTGCAGTAAAACGAAACCACATCCTCCTCTTGGGATCTTTATCTTTTTGATTGTCGGCTGGTAGACTTGTCCATTTCGCGTCCAACTTGGAGAGTGGTTCTCTCCTCTCGGTGGTTATATTTTTCGCCATCTACCCCAGTCACCTGTGAATCAACTCCGGTCTCCCGTTCTGCACTTTTGTTGCCTTCTTCATTCTTTCTGTTCTCTTCAATGTCGTATTTTTTGTTTCATTAAATGAACTCTGTTCCTTCGTGTCAGACAATCTCTGTACCGTACAATTTCTTTGTTGCGCTTGTTATTACCTCTCCTTACGTTTAGGTTTCCTCCGTCGGTTTCAATGGTTGAAGCCAGACTGGCTTAAGTGATTGCAGTATTTTACTGTAGCGATCTTACAGCCATTTCTGCGCCTTCGTATACTTCTTCAGCTAATTACTGCAGGGGATACGACATCTGGGTCCACTAATCCATCACATAGACAGGGTCGTTCTCGTTCGTCTTCCAAACAGACGTCTTGTCGGGCCTATTCATATAGCCACCCATAGTGTATTACGAAGTTCTAGAAGGGCAGTGGATAGACTAACATCATCTGCTTTGGACTTTTTAAGTTTCTTATTCGCTTGTGATCAGGACAGGTGATGCGATGTCCAAGGTGCCATTTCCCTGAAAATTGGTGGAATTCTATGCTTCCAATCCGGAGGTCACCATCAGAAATTACCTGAATCGGAAACCCATGTCGCGCGAAGTTGACTCAAGGTCTGTTTGTAACTTTCGAAGTCGTTTCCGTCCGTGACAGATTTCGAAGGAGTCAGTGTAGTAGTCCACAGTCACAACTATATCCGGTGTCACAGCCTGCCAAGACCAACCGAGTATTGGTCGGTTTGTCCACGACCAGATTCCGTGCGTGATACACAGTTGGCCACTTATTCTACCATACCTGGCTGTTGCAATGAGACTGCACCTTGATGTGATGTGACGGCCTGCACGCCTCCACGAACCAACGAGCCATACAGGATAGCCTATCTTGAGTCGAAGATTCACTCAAGCCTGGAAGGTCCGACAAAGTGGTCTCCTAACTCCAGGTTGAAAGTTGATTTGGGCTGACAATTCAATAAGAGAATTGGCTGGAAGAATAACTGGCCAAGAAGATGGGCTTCCACTCAACCGCTCCCCACTGCCATGCGAGCAGGTTCTTGCTGGACCCAAAGGCTTTGTCTGAGAACCATAACCGTTCTCCTGCTTAGAGGCTTAGATCCCCATCACTACCCGTCCGCCAATCCATTCAGTTACAGAAATAGATCAAATACCATGCTACACCAGTTACCACGCATGATAACAGCGCTGCCCATTGGATCGAGCGTGGCGAGTAGTGACCAGTGTGCTTCTGTTTATAGCTTTCTTTCTGGCTTAACCTTGTTGGTCACAGGTTTGGGTTAGGCACCTCGGGCTACGGTTTCCAAAGAAAAATCACTTCAGCGTTATGGGTATCCTCGATGCATTGCTCTCCCGGATTTTTCCCGCACCGTTTTATAAGTAGCTTCGCCAACTTTCGGTCTTCCGATGAAGGGAGAACGAAAAATTATTGTCGATTGATTTATCTAATGGCAACACTAGTGAAAGGAGGAAATAATTTGAAAGTAATACTTAGACTTAGCTGCTCGCTGAATCCGATAGGGCAACAATCTATGATGGTTGGTACTCTTGGGACCTTTAAAATGTATGCATGTTTCCTCTTCGAAACGCCATTTAAGATCCCACTTCCTTAACCACTCTTCTTAGTTCAGAAGCAACCTCTTTTGATTCACTTTTCGGTTGTCAGACTATGGTTCGGTGTTAAACAGTAGGGTGAGCACACACTGACTGCCGGGTTTCTCACCGAGCTGCACGTTCTCGTAAGAATCAATACGCAATGTTGACACGGAGCGAGGAAAGAACGCCGTAATTATCCAAAAGGCAGAATACAATCTATCTGTACAGACACGCTTCAATCAGTCTGCTTCGGTGGAGACCGACAATAAAATCTTGACTGTTGAAGATTACCCGTCATATTCTTCAGTGTCTCGAACCAAATGACTGACGGGTCTTTCGGACTTCAACGACGGACACGTGTGACACCCACTTTATCTAAGTTCGCTGTACATTTCTTCATTCCGTATTGGCACGTCATCTGCGGTTCTCCACATGGCGTCTTCCACTCCTTGGGAGAAACAGAAAATAGGACACGGTTTGGTAGAGGAGTGTTCGCCGTACGCAACACGTGACCCAACAAACAAAGAAGTCTCATAGCCGGCACTTAGTCTTTGATTCCCAGACTGCGCATAGCTCACTCGGTCATTCCATGCAATCCTAACGATACTTCGCAAACATTGGTGATCAAAAACCTCTAAGCGATACGTCATCGGCACGCAGACTCCATGCATTTCAACCATACAGCAGAACTGAGCGCACTGTGGNTATTTAGTGGCACCGGACACCGAGGGTTCTAGGCTACCTAAAGCTCGGAAATTGTTGATATTCCCGACTTAAGTTTTTCTGTTAGATGCTCTGAGATTCGTTCCTTCAGATGCCAAGTGCAAGGAAAGCACAAATCCTTATGGAGCTAACTAACCGGGAGCCTGAGAAATGGTCGCGAGCAGACGTGGATAAGAAAATGTATGGAACGGGAAAAGACTGCTGCTATCAGGAATATTCACAGCATGTACCGACTTATTAGGAATGCTGGTCTCCTCACTCACCCCCCCCCAAGTTGTGTAAGCGAGGTGATCAAGGAATCCCACAGCTCACTGGTTCACTCCCAAGTGCATTGGACAGCGCACTGTAGGAGCAAGTTTAGTTGGTCCGCTGCCACAGTGGGACTTCTACTTAACGCAGGTAGATACGGGCCCTCAATCCAAAGTGAAGCTCGCCAGGGAGATAGGTGTCCTGAAAAGGCATACGGCAGCTGGACCAAATGAACCGTCACCATAATCTTTCGTAGACGATGGTGAAGTGTCAACATCGGAGTTAACAAAACTGGGATCGACCTGCTCATTAAAACAGGTTCCTAAGAACCAGTCTAATTCGGTGTTTGTATCGATTTACTAAAAGATGATGTCTCATCGAAACTCGCGGGCATTATATTCTGCCGACTGCATACCATTCGCCAAAGGTATATGTGCGAGAATCTAGTCGATTCCCGATCCGTTTTGGCCAAGCATTCACTTGTCGACAAATCTTAGAACATAGACGCATTTCTCAGATCCACGGTCTTTGTCTTTCTTAATCTGAAAACAGCGTTCGATTCAGTAGCTCGTGGAGTTCTGTGACGCTCCCTCATTGAAAGGTGTGCCAGGGAATCTTATCCCACTTTTCCAAATTCTGTATGAAAACAACCAAGGTGGACGTTTCACCTAAGTTCATTACTGGAATTAGTGTTTGTCAAGATTGCCCAGTTTTACATTCTCTTTTCAGCGTTATCATTGTGATGATTATTTAGATATTCCAACCCCCATGTAAGAATAATCCCATTGATGTTTGCTCTGACATTTAACAAAGCCCGCTTGGGACGTTGTCAGTCAGCATTAGCTGGAACTGCAGATTCCAATGTCTGAGTGACCACAGTCTGATGGGCTTTTTGCACTACAGAATCCTTTGGATTTCGACATTCAGGTGAGCATGATTCGAGTTCTTCGAGCCGCCTGATTCTCAACCATATAGTATATCAGACTAATGTCTGATCGAAGTTAAGGCCGGTTAACCAATAAGAACGACTGTCTGGTACACTGTTTACTCTGGTAGTTAATGGCTACTTGGTCAATTTGAGACCATTTCTGTGTGCAAGAGGGGAGACGCCAGGTGTCGGTGAACCTTTTGCAGTGGTGATCAGCACATAACGTCAGCAGTTTGTCCCCACTTTATGAAGTATAGGAGTCTCGGCCAGACGCCCCTCCTAGGTGACGTTGGTTTCCTGCCGGCCTTCGACACTGCCATTAGGATTCCTGGGGATGATCACGATATCTCCCCGGCATTCCGTGCACAAGACCGCATGTTATTGATAATGCCAGTCTTCGACTCCTTCCCGACTGAAGTCCCTCAAGGCACCAGTGGAAATGACGAATAAGCTGCATATACGGTCTCAACGTCTATTTACTAGGTCGCAACCTCGGGATTAGATTGCACAAGGCCGAGTGTTGACACAGATTCGATCTAATAAAGCCGTCTCAGCCCTACGCTTCAAATCAGTTCCAACACCGGGGGTGGTAGGGTCCTCGTCCCTAGTTAGATGTTAGTATTAGACTGTATTTTGCAGTCATGCCTGTGGGATGTTGCAGATATCGATCGAAGACAACATAAGCAAGCGAACGTTAAAACTACCCAATTTAAATCGTAGACGACTTTGGAGAAAAGTTGGGTTTGGATGATATGACGGCTGTAGCAGAAATCTGGTGCCGAGATCTGGGAATTTTCTTTTGCCGTGAAATGAGGTGCTGTCAGATAAACCAGAGGAAAATCAGATTCTGATCACAGTGGTAGGTAAGCGTATATTCTTACGATGACGAGGGGGCATGAGTGTGAGATAAAGGCGAATTTGTGTGCGTCCATGGCCCAGTTTCTGGGCTCATTGCCGCCAGGTTACTCAAACCAAAGCAACCGTTTGTCTTAAGATTTGACTGTCAGGGCCTTCGGCTTCTCAAACCTTAACCTGCAAGGTAATGAGGCGAAGCGCGGGGTCCGTAAGTTACGACGAAGGACAGACTGCACAGTTTGCACGTCCTTCGGTTTAGACCTGGCACGTGCCTCCGCTACAGAACTTTGGCAGACCACAGACATCCTCGTTTAGAAAAAATCATGCATTCATGCTTTTTTCCTCTCTGGTCAGTGGTGCTCCGTGAAATTAGTTGCTTGAAATAATGCACGAGACAGTTTGGAGTCAGTTAGGTACTTTGGCCAGATGGTCTATCTATAAATAAGTTACTTGATTTGATTTGCACAACGCTGTTTTTGTTTCTTTCAGGCACTGCTGAACGCGTCAAGATGAAATTTAATACAACAGAGACAAAAAATCACCGGTAATTTAATCACCAACTACAATTTTGACTACGAACTGATTAGATCTGCTACTTGCAAAGAATTTGTCCAACAATTACGAATTTCCTGTGGAGACAAATGAGCATTCTGAAAACACTGACCTGGTCAATAAATAGATTGCTTTTTGGAACATTTCATATTACGTTCTGTAGAAGAATGATCACAGGTCTTTTTCTACAAAAAGGGCGGAGGGCAAGCGATTTCCATTCTTATCTCCCACCTCTCCATCGGACCAAAAATGTTTTCGCTGTGACCGATGTTATTGACTAAGCCGAACAGTCTATGGTGCGGACACAGAGGGTGGGTTATGCTGTACATCGCTTGCATATCTTGTTAGGTCGTCGATTTCCACCGGTTTTCTGAAGGAACAGAAAGTAACCTCGTTAGAATCCCGATGTATTAGTCAGTTGCTGCCTCTTTTCTATGAGTTCCAACTGGAATATTCCGTTTGCGAAAATTGTCTCCCAGATAATTGCAGATCACCATCGTGAGCTCAATGTTTGGGGCTTTTACAAGACTTTTTCGCCTTGTTATTGTTAGATGTAAGGTGATCATGGGAGTCTATATTGCACTTGTGCTCACAACAGTTGCATTATTCTATTCGGTGATATGATTTGTCATCCGTCAATAATTTGCCTGGTATTACAGAGACAGCTGCACAAACGACTGATGAACTGTTTTATATTTTGTGATATTTTGTTGCCATTGTTTCACATTAGCCGTATGGCAAAGGTTCGACATCAATCGGTGCTTCGATTGGTGCTTGGCTGCCCTTGTCACGTGTCCTTATGATGTACTTAGGCATGAGTCTGAGTTAAACATGCTATTAGCTCATAAAGTGACTCCAGGCGTCGTCATTATTCTGCACTACAAGCTCTCAGCCTTAACACCAGATACAACCACAATTTATCCATCGAAATAGCCTAATTTTTGAGTATAAAGCGGGGGAGGTAATATATTTACTCAATTTATTGGTAGGTGTTTAAAACAGGGTCGTTAAAAGACCAGTTGCCATCCCATTAGATAAAACATTGTGAGCGAAGAAAAAGAAACTTGTTTTTCGTATTGTTTACCATATGCTCAATATTCGAAACCCCTCCACGCTACTGATTTTGAATCATACTTCATGGTTCGTCTATGGGTCATATACCAACCGATTGCCGAAATCTAAATACGGTCGCCTTAAAGAGCCCTTTTCCGGAAATTTGGTCACGTGGAATAGTTTTCAATTCATTAGAGTAGGACAGTGCGCTCGTGACCCATTGGATTGAGATCACGTCCAATTCAGACTAGAGGCTCGATATTCCAATAGAACCGGCGATTACGAGTCCCGACTTTTGTGCTTCACTTAGGAAAAAATATCTCGGAGAAGACAGGTATCTATGACTATTTTCTTTCAAGCTAGGTCACAATGCGATCCACAGACTTGTAATAATTTATACAGAAAACTGTGTCTAAACGAAGAGCCATCGCGTCCCCGATACCGTCACTGCCTACCCTCATCCGCTTACTCAGTGGCCACCTTATTTACTCCTAACCATCAAGTTGGTTATCGTCCATCTATCCACGAATTCAAGGCGCACAAAATGATATGTGATTCTTCTGGGCGCACAATGAACAGCTATGTTCAAGCAGCAGGACTACATAAGCTTTCCGATTCAATGAGGGCACGAGCAACCTGTTTCCAGTATCAGGACTTTTCCGCCTAACTTCACGTTTTTCCCACAATATTGGGTCTGTCAGAAAATTCCAAACAGCATTCGCGGATCGCTGTAGTTTCACACCAATCTTTCGGAAATTTACCACAGAATCTTCTTAGGGACCTATTTTTCCCATTCAAACTCAACAAACGACGTCCCGTGGACCATTCCCTCGTACACCCTGAGTGAGTCGCAGTTCATGCAAACTAGAGTGTGCGGATGACGTAAAAAGAATTAACCCAAAAGATTTCGAAAATAAAATTTTCCAATAGCATGCAAATACTCCATGAACCTCATGGGTTGCACGGCTAACTCGTAAAGTCTACCGGCCTAACTGTCTGACGCATCCTAACTGTTTCCAGTAAGATTTCATAATGGTCGAGCGCACTTCAATACTTCCTTATTAAAAGTTATCGTTGTTGTCAATACTGTATAATGTATTTTGTTATCACCATACCGATCGTCGTCTTGATACTTGTCTCAGTATCTAGCAGACGAGATAACAAGACGCTGCTTCTAACAGCACTTCTCGCACTGCAATGCACTCTTATGCCCATTAATACATTCCGAAGAGAAACTCGTTCTGAGGAAAAAGAGATTAACTGCTGCGCAGGAAACCGAACGAGTGGTAATCAAAGCTATTTCAGGATTTATTGAATTGTTTAATAGAAATCAAAACGTTCAGGCCAGTTCACATCACCCCAAGCGGCTGAAGTTGGGAACAGCAGCACATTCTTGTTTATCGAACAAGTTAGGGCGTGCAAACGTGTTCCCATTAGTTAGGGAATGTGGTCAGCCACGCCAACAATGGAATCAGTTAGTCATTGGAATATGGTTCCGGAATCGAGGACATTGTAATTGGACCACAACCCAGTCAATGATTCAGCAACAGAACGGTATACATCGGCTCGCGAGACAGGATCAAAGCGGACTGGCAAAAGAACGAACATTGGAGATGTGACCACATTCGGTCAAGCCAAATTAGTATCGGTGGGCAGGGCACATGATAGTGACGTCAGTCCACACAAAGGTACGATCAGGACGGAATATGGTGAGAACACACAAACTCGATCAATCATTGGAGACAGCTGATGAGATATAGTACGAATAACCTAAGTCCAGGTTTTAACTTTGCTTGGGAGGCTTTTATACAAAGTTTTTAAAATTAAATATCAAACGGGGGGAAAAAGTGATCGGACTAAGGTTATTTAGTTTGTTATCTCCTGATTTTATGATACAGAGCCAGATCTAGGTCAGAGACGGACGACTGAATGCACACGTTTTTGATTTATGTCACTGTAAGGCTATCTTTTAGACAATAATTCACTGACTATGCTGCAAAAATGACACGAATAAATCCCTAGTCAGCCAAAATCCAATTTTTTAAAAAAAGATGATTTCGCGGCATCTTACCTTTAATTCGGTCTAACCAAGCCATGATATGTGTAACTGACTTGGGCACATATAGCGTACAATATTTTAACTGTCCGACTGCAATTCTTCAGCCCATTAAGAATTCCTCTTTTCTTGATACTCTGCGAGGGAATTTGTCAATTCCGGTATCACGGTAGTATACGTGGCGGAGCGGAAAATGGGCATAGATGAGATCGTCATTGCGACCGAACCTGTGGATGTTAATTCGACTTCCGTGGACGTGGAAGACGGTATGATGCGGATTGAACTGTGGTGTGCAATCAAAGATAACCCATATGATGCAAAATAATCGATATTTTTCTTTTTTTCGGTAGAAGTGATATTTATGTCTCGTCAAAACACTGATCTTTCTAGTCCAGTTTGGAATGTTTATCCGACAAGAAATTGAAGTCTCTAATTCAAAGACACTTCAATTCCATTAATTCCGTTAGCCATACTTGGTTCGCTTGATTGCTCCGAAGGTTAATGAGTGCCCCGGTATATACTTTACGTACCGGTAAGATAGCAGAAATCCGACCATATTTCTCAGTCGAGCGCTCAATTACAGTATCGTCTAATTACAAAAGATAACCGACCGGATCTACAACATGCACTTTCGATCTAAAAGGAAGAAAATTATCACGTAACATTTGTGAACAGCATCAAGACATAGTGACCGCCTCATCTGTTGACGTTATGGACTGTGTCAAATCTATCGATTTGCGATTGAGCATGCTTAGGATTTTGCCTGTGACGGGCACTATTCCGACCACAATTGTTTACCGAGGTATAACTAGACGTACCATCGCATTTCTTTATTCATTTTTATTGCGTCTGTCCGATTGAAGGGTATTCTTGGATGGTGGTAGCCTGTCAACCCTTGGCTCAAGGTTCTGGATCATAAAATTCATCATGAACTGCCAGTTATTGCATTTTGACCTGTTTGCATGATTGTTTTGAATTGCTAGTGGAAACGGAGCTGTTGACACAAAAATGGAAGTACTTGGTTATCCGATTTTTATGATACGCGGAGTGAGTTTTGTGTTTTAAGGGAAACCGGTTCGTCGAGGACTTCAGTATTCATGTATTAGGGAGATCAACACACCTGTTGAGTTGCCAAATTTGGCCGAATTGGTTTCAACACAAGTAAAGTTGATGGGAAGAACTATGAAACTATGGAGATCCCCGTTTGAATTTGAACAACTGTTTACTTCGGGGGCGTGTATAGCGAAGGAACCTGAAGGCTTTCGTTATCTGTTAGCAGGACCCGGTGTGTTCTCATATATCGATCACGTGAGTACCTACTCAGAAGTACTTCTGGACACAGAATCAAGTGAGGTAATAATTGTTTATATTTCTTGTGGCACACATGGATACAATTTGTGACCCTTGGTTTCACTGTCAACGGCCATTTTTCAGCTGTTTCGTAATCACATTGCCCACAGACTTGAATAGAATTGACTCATATCAAGATATCGTTGTCCATGGTTGCACTGGACCCTTACAGGATTTCCATCTCCATGCTTTACAGGACAGATTTATTCAACCTAAGGTTTCGTTAATCCAACTTAGTACGTTTTTGCCTTAAATTTCCTGCTTTAGATATTTTATTAATTCCGAATGTTTCATCCCAAGTCCTAAACGTTTAGCTCTAGCTGTTCGGATGTATTCACTCACCACCGTGTATAGACTGCATTTTATTGTTAGTGGTTTGCAGTACTATACTCGTTTCACTCCCACTTTCTATCTGCAAACCGGTTGTCTTTCTGATATCTTTTCGGGCACGTCCATTTCATCTGCCATCTAACATTGTTTTCAAATCGTTTTCGCCAACAGACCATTCAGCTCTCATCCTTTATGTATCGCCTGAAGCTACTCGTGCAAAAAGTCATTTGTTTGTGCTTCGTAAATGACCACAAAACAGGACAAGGATATTCACGAACTCAACTTCAAGTTCTTTCAGTTTGTTAGGTCGTCAAAAGTCAACACAAAAATTTGTGTGATCGGAAGTTTGTTTTGTTCCAGATCAAAAATCGTTTAGTTTGAGCTGATATACACATCACTCATTAGTTAACTCTTCATCGGTGGCGTTTCAGAGATGCAGTGTCGCCCTTCGTTTGTACAAGTGCGACATCCCTCACTTTGGTGCTGAACGCACTCAGCATAGCCGTCTTCTTTACAGACATCCATCTATGTCTACATCGTCAATTTGTGACTGTTGCTTCCAGTTTATATTGAAACCCTTTTGTCAAAAAGGTATGTTGCTGCAGTTAGTTCAATTTTACTCCACAGATGGACTTCTTATTTGATGCTACCATTTCCAGTTTTCTTTGCTCGTCAAGATTTATTGATTATTGCTAATGGAATGTTGGGTTTCAGTCTGTATGTTGTTTACTTTAACCTTTGTTCAGCTGCGTTTGGATGATCTACATTCGTTACTGCGATGGTGACAAAATGGAGTCTACCCTGCACCCTACGCATCGATGGGGGCAGTGTGATGTAGACAAACCGTCGAAATTGCTGCACTGCATGTTATCATATGTAGCAAGGTAGCCTGTGCATGCCGAATATTGTGCAAGATTCTTGAATAAATGCGGTCTTCTTGCTATTGCTGATAGGCGTTCAGGTTGATCTGAAGTATATATAACACGCAGCTGAATTGATCAAGAAGTACGACAAAAGATTTTCAGTAGTGAAGAAGCTCTATTGATGCTATCTACTCACAAAATGCTCATGTTACTGGCAAATTCTAAGGCAAACAACTGAACAGTCTTGGTCGTGAAAACGTGAATACTGCCTCCTGGCCATCCACAGTCCAACGGTTTCGTAGAAAAATTGACAAAAGATGCTCAAGGGATTTTGATTTTAAAGTTATCAGTGATGATGACCAGAATTTTTTGCCAACAGTTAGAACTAAATCTTACCGTTCGCATTTCAGCAACACTTGTAAATGATATCACTGAATTTCTTGATGAACTCGGATTTCTTGTTGAAGATTATGTTGATCCTGGTAACAATCATTTTGTGTTCGGACACAACCTCTTGATCTACCAGATGCCGTATAATGCAGATCGAATACATTTCCTAAGGTACTCCATTTACATACTGCACGCCTGGTTTGACCCACATCAAATATGACTAAACGGTAACTAGAGATGATTTTATGTCCACCTTTTATTTCTCTATATGACATTATTTAGAGAAATAAACGAGGACGATTAAACGGACAAAAACTTTACCTTTGGAATGTCAAGTAAATCAGTATACTTTTGCGCGAAATCAATTCACCGTTTGCATTGTTATTTATCCATCCAATGCTCCCGAATAAATCTAGACAAAAACTTTAACGTCTAATTGGATGTGGCTGATAACATGTAAGGGTAGGACAAAGACAATTATTTTTAAACTCTAAGTGAAGGATTTCTTGATTACATATGCCTGTTGAAACAGGAATGCAACAAATAGCGCGTGCTAATAAAGCATCACTGACGCCGGTACTACCAAAATCATAAACAAAAGCAGTAGAATTTACTACTGCTACTATTACTACTACTACTACTACTAAATAATAATAACAATACTACTACTGCTACCAATGTAAGTATAAATTTGGAAGTTCTCAGCCTTTGATCTTTATGACTTACATTTCGCTGTTTCTGCGTTTGACTCGCTGACCTTTCAGATCACATCTCTGTGAAGGCTAAGGACAGAACCTTTTTGTTCGATGATGAATGGGCATTACTCAAAAGCTCTAACGAGAACAAAACTCGAGCCTGGTGCTGCCTAAGCGTAAGGTTGATCAGATAACCCAAGATTTGGGCGTGAAAGACGCTGTTCGAAGTACAGTCAGTCAAACATATCTCCATCAATTCCACACACAACTCGCAAGGAATTATGAGATCTTAGTTTCTTAACTTAACTGCTTATAAACTCCACTATTTAACCATAGAATGAATCACGCTTCTTACTGACCGAAATCGAGAATTACCCTTTCTCGGGTCGATATTTTTCGTTGAACACCTGCAGATGAATAGCCGATTCCCCACCGTGCTTATGCGCCTTAGTCACTTGATTCGCCCTTTAGTGAGGCAAAGTTGTGACGTTGCTTGATATCTGAGTACCCAAAATCAGAATAAAATGTGGCAAGTGAAAACCAATACATACTCTGTATTATTCTCCTCTCAGGGCATCAATCATTCAAGCCCCACTAAAATTACTTTAATCATTTTGCCTTGCTATAATGGGTGAAAACTGTTTTACAATCAACGGACTGCAAATTGATCGCTGTTTTATATTATTTTCGGTCCCATTGAAATTGTGTCACACCGGGCAGCACACACATCCTCCGTTTGCTGTCACCACATTGTTGATATCGTTTAAGGTAATAGTCAAAATAGGGAACAAGAATATACACTGCGTCAAATATTTGTTACGGATACATTTGGTTTGCGCTTTTAACAAGTTGCTTCAAAGAAGGATTGTTTGTATATCATCCAATGAGCATTTGCTTGCTGCCCACAAGAACTTGTAGGATTGGATCGTGGACAAAATTTCCTGAATTTTTCTCGTGTCCCTCAGGTAGACACAAATAGTTGTCTGGCTGATTTCTAATATGCCACTTCAATTAATCCAAATGAATTTGAATATGATTTTTTCGATTCCAAGGAATGTATCTGTAGCACATCCTCGTATTATGCAAGATGACGATGACCTGATCGCTGCCTTTCTTTTGCCAAAATTAGTTTCACTGATCGATGAGCCTTGATGAAGTAAAAGTCCATCAACCGGAAATTTTTTAATCCATTGGTAACGCTGATTTTGCCAAGTGACAGTCTTATCGTGGATGCTGTGAAAAATTTTCGGAAAGTTGATCAGCATTCGTCCCTTCGGGGAACTGAGGCAATGAAGTTAAAGCCAATATTCCATCCTTTACTTGTTACAAAGCTGTTCACTTATGAAAATCGATTATCTTCTGATGCTGAGTGCTTCATGGTATTCCGGGGGACCCAACACAAATGTACCAAATGTAGAGCATAGGAAATGGAAAACTTCCGAAAGCAAAAGCGATCAGCAGCTGTATTGTAACTTGAGGCAGTCATTAGCTGTATTTTCTTCAAGAAGTATACGCAATAGCAAATCATATTAGATGTAGGTTATTCTCTATGCAATTTCCCGTATTATTTCGAAATTATGCTAAGATTATTCGGATTTATGTGACAAAATCAGACCTGGGTGAGGACTTGCTTCCGTTTCACAAGATCTCTCAAGAGCACATCTGATCGCAAGTTGTGGAGGAATGGATAGATGATTATGTGCATCTTGCAGCACGTGCACACAAATGCGCCCACATAAGGTGGATGACATTTCACGCCTACACAAGCGATATCTCAATAGCTTTACTGGGTGACATTTCCGAATAAATTTGACACTATTCCGAATGATTATGACTTAGTTCCGTGACGGTATGGGAAATGATAAATTTCTCACCTATCACCTAAATTAAAATATATGTTCAACAAAACTAACATCAGATTTGCTGGACCGCAGAACCTGCGCAGATGACGGTAATTGACGAACAATTTTTGTATGCAAATGATGCTACCAAAGATTAATTCAAGAACTTATTTTTCCACTTACTGGGTTTGGCAATTTATCACATCCAAACAATGTCGCTGACGGCTTTACCTAGGCAAAGCAAGTTTGGCTACTTTATTTATTCCAGTAGCGAGACTCGATTGTCAATGCAGTGTGGCATTTGCATATCGTTGCAGAAAATCGCGGACATTTCACCATCCGTTCGGAAATTTTCGCTTAGCGCAGCGAGAAAACAGATGCTGACGAACAATTTCGTTCTCAGCCAATCCTATTTCATTATATTGCACTGGAAAAAATTTGGGAAATCGCGTAGATCAGAAGTAAAGATGGTTGGGAAAAGGATTGGTGGTGTTCCGTGCACAACCCGAAAACGGCTGAACATCTGTGAATTATTGTCCATTTTTGGGTTGTTACTGGGATGGAGAACGGAAAAGACGAGCTGAAAAGCAATAGCAAATGGTTTCTGAGTACACAGTTGAAACTCAAGAAGACGGATTGTGACAATGTTCGCTGCGTTTGAGATACGACATTTCGCCAAGGTGGACAGTTGACGAGTGGCCTCATACAGGGCACTATGAGCTTGAGTCACAATTACCAAATGGTTAGTTTGTCCCAAGTACGAAACCACCATACTATCGAGTGACTTGGTTGTTTCAATGCTTAACCATCCAGGGTGGCGCTAACGGATGTTTTTCGTGTCCAGCGTGATCCAGTTTTTACATACAGGAAGGGTCGATTCTAGACGTTTTCTTACACTAATTTAGAATTATCTGTTTTAAACTTAGAATTTCTATCTCCACTTCGCAGAGTATGTGTCACCGAATGAATTTGTGTATGCAACCACCCCGTTATTTTTGGTTCACTCAAGTTCGAGTGCTTCGCCTATCCACCTGGCTCGGAACCGATATGGTGTGGCGTCTACTTGTAGACTTAGTGTTGTCATGACCTTGACTCGTTGCCTACTACCAGTCAGCCGTTCTATACGTTTAGATTTCTGATTCATGTTTAATATTGCACACATTTTCAGCTGCTGCACGATTCAGCCTAAAAGTTGAACCCACCATTAAGAAACATAGAAAAACTATATAACAGTCCATCCATTTTAGAAATTATCAGCAGTACGCATCCATTGTACCCGAGCTTGGACTCGATAATAGGATGAAGGATTTTGAGTCAAGCATCACTAATAAAATCTTCCTGACAAATGCTGCACAGTTTATTAATGACATATTATCTCACCTGAAGACAGCTGCCCGGGAAGTGTAGAATGATCCGGTCCAATGACTTTAAATGCAGCCGACTCGGACGATACCTTCAGTACTACGAATTCAGTTTGTCCTCTTCACCCAGTTCGTTAGTATCAAATGAGAAAGTTTGGTGAGATCACTGCAACTGACCAGACAGAACCCAGGTTGTAACTTAGTCACTTCATTGTCAAAAGCCTATTATCAGATTACAGGTCCTTAGAATGATTAGGAGAACATGAAACCGAGGTGAGACTTCTTTTCTTTGTCACCGGTTTTTAGTTCTTTATTCCTAAAATTCAAATGTCAGTTATACTACTCATGAGTAGCGCAAAATGTTTAAAACATTTGCGTCAGCATTTTACCCGGGGTGTCCGCTGGGTGGCGAAATAGTAGGCCAAATGAATCCGTTAGGGGTAAAAGTAAATCGCCCGTATCATTTGGTCATACAAAAACTACAGTAAATTTTAAATGTTTTTTGTTAACTATTGACTTTTTTTTGCTGCTGAGCCAATTTAGACGTAAAAACGTTTCTATGAATTTTTGCCATTTCATGTATGCCCGCCGAGGAAAAGGTGTCTGTTCTTTATCCTCAGGGGATACTGGTGAAACTGTGAAGAACCGTGTACCACAAGTTTGAAAATTAGTGTATCACAACTCCCCATAGGAGGGCACAAGAGATTGGGCGTGACAATCGGGAGGCGACAAAGAATGACCGTCAAACACCCAGTAACCGGAGGCAGGGAAGACTGAACCAGTGACCATCGACATCTCTTAAATATTCGCAGCGATGACATCAAATCATGCCCAAATCTTTAAAACCCCATGCCGCAAAACCAGAAAAATATCACAGAAAGACAAAAAAGAATACTTATATTAATGCACGAGCATACAAACACAAGCAGTATGTTTTTCCTTACTTTTGAACTACTGAGAGCTCATGAGTAAATACTTCATACTTAATAGGTGAGGATTAATTGAAGTGTAGCTTGTTCCACTACTTCCGTTGTTTGTCAGAAACGCTGGTTAAACATACTTCACATTTCCAGCTTTTCAACCTTTGGTTGGTCAACGCTGCATCAGGAATGAAATATGATTCACCCTTGCACTCGATAGGCGGTGAATGAAGTTCGAAATTGGTGGTTTAATTTGAGGAAAACTAATTCGGTCATGCTTCTTGGACACCCAGAACAATTAGTAACGCTGAAATGAAAGCCTTTGTCATTTGGATTAGCAGAAATGTATCTAACTCAAGACCTGTGAGTTCTCGATAGGTTCACAGTTTAACGACTTCCGACTGGACAATTCCTCTCTACGGGGTGCAAAATCATTGAGCTGTTAATTACGTGTCGTGACACATATTCACGTAGTCAAACACCGTGAAAGGCTGTTTTGATCTTGCTACGGGTTGTTCTGGTAGTAGCTGTTTATGTTGCAGCAGTTACCATTGTTGCTGGTGCCGTTCGTGTTATTGTGTGTCTGACAATAGGTGGTCTGCACGAGTAATCGGCACTCACAATAATTGAAAAGTTAATTTTGTCACACAAAAGCGTCTTCCGGAAAACGGGTCAATAGCCGTCAGGGCACAAAGCAGTAGACGGTAACTGAATTGTTCGAAATTCTCGCATCTTCCACGGGCGCCTTAGTTTCATGCATACGGAAGTGAAAAATAGATCACTTTTTCCGACTTGTCTGAAATGTTGCAAAATTCTTGGAACCAACAAAAATCTATCCATTGGATTGTCACACGGGCATCGCAACCAAGTGGATTGAATTCAGCTTGTTCCAATCTAAGCGGTCATTAATTCTGAAATTCGAAACACACAAACAGAGAGAGTGGACGACAAAAGAACCGATCATGATTATTCTTGAGATTTTACACGGTTCAGTTTTTCGTTTGGGCATGGGAGATTTCCTTGTTAGCTTGCCACAAATAGCCATTTTCCTGTTGACATTTCGTTTTTTATTCTGTTTAGTTTTTATATTTTGTCCCAAAAGAGGGAAAACCAAACAGACGTAAGACTTACTATATTTAAGTAGTAGGAAATTTTGTTTGATTTTGAAACTGCACCACATGCAATACCAATGTTCCACTCATTGCCGATCACGGTAAAATCAGTCAAATACAGAAGAAAAAGTAGCAGCATTGGTGACATTCGTACCTGAAACAAAACAGCACGTACGCCTGTTGATCAATTAAGTCTATACGGTAACCTAATCAACTTTTTGTATTTTTCAGGCTTATGCGTGCACAAATGTCGCACTTCAGCCAAAAAATATGCAACAGTTCCATGACAATAACAAATCACACTACTCATCAAAAACTAAATTGTCTTGATTGTATAGATAATATCTAAAACGTGGGAACAGCTTTAATTGGACGAAAATATTAGGCCGGGAATCGATAAATGTCTTTACTTCAACACAGTCAGTACATGTATGCAATCAATAAGTTGAGTGGGAATAATGCACAATAAATGGTCAAGTGAACGTTGTAGATAAAGCAACTCAAGCGCTGTCGTGAATAATACCATGACAAAGCAGACAGTCGAGGTGCTGGTTGCACAAGGCTGAAAGGAAGTGTAGTTGTCTGTGTTGGGGTGAAGCTCAAGGCAATAAACTCACAATGATACCCCTTGGTGAAGCATAATGAAAGGAGCTATGGACTAGCATGATTGCAACGTACTATTAGTGATACAGGCGAGATCTGTCACGTTCAAACTGACTGCCTATGGTTTAAAATCTTTTTTTGCAATAAAAGAACATTTTCACTAGAATACCCGGTACAAAGGACATAAGTAGAATTATCTCAATACCACTTGAACAGGTGCTTTGTGTTTTATTCTAATTCAAGTAGTTTTGAAAATTAGTTCAGTTCGCAGTTCTGGTTGTTAGCTTTCGTGAGGTTATCACTTCTGATGTCGCTCGTTGCGTTGCAAAACTTTCGTCAGCATTGAGAGCACGTGAATATGAAGTTGGCAAAATCTGTTTCTATGAGGAGCCACGCATTCGGTTAATATTCGTCCTGTTCGACGCCCTCTTCCAGGGGGAAGGGAAACTAAAGGCATCCCCGTTGTTCATTATCTTTTGACTATTATTTAGTACTCTCTGGTCATTTTTTAATAGTTTACAGCTATTTAACCAGCCATAATCAGGGTCCGGATACGTGCACACCTCCGTCCGCAGAAATTACATCTCGTGACGGAACAGGCCAAGTTTTGGATCAAACAATCCAAGTCTGGTGCATCCGTTTGCTACCAGTAATGTGCGGAAACGTTCATTCTGTAGTATATTAGAGCTGTCTGGAGGCTGTTAAATGACGGGAAATCCTGTATTTGTCATTGCTATCCCCGCAACTGACTTATTCTTTGATAGACTCGGCTTCTGGTCCGAGATTCACTAGGATACTTTCAAGTGTGTCACTGTTTCTTAACGATGACTTGTGCGATGATATCACGTGGTGAATTATTTCATGAATACTTTGAAGTATCCTTTTTAAGTTGATCGAGCGTTCGCTCGAAGAATATGTGTAGGAAACCATCCAGTTGACTTCATTATTCCGCCCTCTTGTTCTCCATTTTCGATTCACTTTGCCAAAAATCTATCCATTTGTTGAGTTTCACCGGCGGGAGCTATTCGTTCACAAATTTTTTTAGCACACCCAAAACGCTCGTCAGCCACTTTTTCTCTGGTCCACGCACTGTTCCGCTTGCTTTAAACTTGAACGTTTGTTGGACTGCTAGCCTCAGCCTCGTTGGTTGCACAGGTTTTTCGGATCATATTAGCGCACACATTTTTAACTTATCTCATCATCATTCCTAATATTAAGTGATGACCCAAATTGACACTCACGTGTTGCGAGTCCGTGCAATATCACGATATCCTGCGCACAAAACCGATCAACGAGAGCCGCGGTGACAAATGGTCATGAAGTTCAAACATACCTCGAAGAATGTTGGGTGAAATTTACTCCACCAATTCCGATGTCTCCCACTTCGTATACAAACGTGTGATTTGTAGCTGAACTCCGAACGTGTTTTCCAGCTGTTGCAGTCTTCTTATTGTCTTCATTTGCATAGTTGGGTTGGAGTCAGACCAGTGCATGTTGGCAACTCGTATCCTTTCGTTATCACGACTGGGAGAATTCCACATATTGATTTCAAGTCCAAATTTTACACCGATCTACTTTAACATTGATGTCTTCTGCTAAAATCATGATGTCACCGCGGTCTTCTCTGCGTAAGACAATTTTAATAGAATGCGTCCTTGACTGCATGTTGGCTGCAGTCTGTGATGGGCGTATGCTGAGACGACAAACAAGTTGTCTCTGAGAGAGGACTGTTTACTTTTCGCAAACTTCCAAGCTTCATTGTGAACACTCGGCTGTCGACTGGACTTCAGTTAAGCAGGGTACTCTCAACCCTGTCAGTGAGAGCCCATATCAAAGTCAGAAAGACCAGAAGCCACAGTCTCAAGGTCCTCAGGGAGGGGCAGATGAAACTTCATTGAATGATTGGATGCGAACATCAGTTAAATGACAGAGCTGGAGTTTCGAATGCGTGTCTCCCGGATACAGCATACGTCGATGGCTAAATTTTCCAGTATAGTGGCTAAACATGCCTGCTGTCCTATACGAATCATTGTACACAAAGTAAATGTAGCTAGTTCAAAGTGGCATCGGGGCCGAAGAAAAGTATCAGCCGACGGAAGCGAATTCGGTGGGGTTTGGATACTAGTTGAAGGAGAGAATGAGGGTGCGCAGAAAGGGCTTCTTACAGTGACTCTTCTGTTGTTAGGGCCAGGTGAATTTGGAAAGGGAATAGCGTGAATCGTCAGAGAGACTAACCGTTGTGTAAGGAAAATCATTTCTATGGGTAAGCAAAGGGCACTGAACGTTCGTCGTAGGATCAGAAATGTTCGTGGTTGCCTGTGTTGTGGGCTGCTGCACTGTTTGGTTGTTCATTTTAGAGAAGTTAAATTTGAGAATGCATTTTTGGCATTTGCATAGACAAACCAGATCTGAGACAAAAAGTCATTTCGGACGTGCCTTTGGCTGGTTATTCGGTTCATGTGCCTCCTCTGGAAAACTTGAGCTTTTCATTTGGATGCGGCAAGACAGAAATGGTTTTACTTAGTTGGGGTGTCACAGTTGCCACGTCACAGCGTCACCAACCGGATCTTGTGGCAATTTTTAGGGAAAACTCTTGTCAGACGAAAACTGTCACTGCTTTCCCACAGCGGTCTATTTAGTGGTTTTGGGTTCATCTTTCTCCCAACTGACCGCCTGAATGGCTGCATTTTCGCTTTCCACAAACCAGGGCCGCCGCTGGTTATATGTAACTGTTTGGGACCTTGAACTTGGACTCAAGCCGAGCTTCAATATAACACGGATACACACAGAATTTCTAATACTACTTGTGCATATGTAGTTACAGATTTGGTGCCACTGAAATTATATTAAAAAAGCAAAACGATAGGAGATGAAGAAAGAAGAAACAAGGGGTATTTTTATGGGCTTCAACACATTTGTCAGCTGGTCCGGAATTCTCCTCCACGTCACCGATTGTCAGTGCAGCGGATGGTTTCTCTGTGGATCACCTGACTGTCCTAAGTAAAATAGGAGGCCTATTATTTGGCGTTCAATCGAAGCCTTTGGTCAAAAAAACTGAGAAGTAAGCAGTAGAGCTGAGGACAGCTTTCGTAAACCTCTGAGAGCGGGTGATCAGTATTCCTGTTCGTATGTCCATTCCACACCAGCGAATCATTGTTGTTGTAAAACATAAATATTTTGCACTCCGAGAGACCTTCTACTTAGCACCTTTAGATACAGCAATATAGTTGGCAAAATGGATATTGGTGATTCAAAGTCTCACAGGTGTTTATATTTCGCGGAGACAGTTTATTATTAAGCAAAAATATACTGCCCCACCATGCAGTAGTAACTCTCGGCGGATGTAAACTGCTCCAGTGGCTGGTAACAAGCGGAAAAAAATAGCTTTCCTACTTTGCGTTCTTCAGTGATTAATTATAGTTTGTTAGATTTTATACTTTAAAATTATCCAGAAGTTAAAAGCCTTAGATGCGAGCAAGATTCGAACCCACGCGTAAATGTTGTCAAAGCTTCGGAACTTCTTGATACCCACCAGGTGCATTTCAAGCCACTAAATTGCCCGTGGTGTCTATACCGCCGCGACCAACACCCCCTTCGTTTTCGAACCTATTCAATATCCGATGAACATTGCAAACAATATTTACTGACCAATCGCGCTCGTGACTTCAAACTTATGGATGCTAGTTGGGTCGTAGAGAAAGTCTGCTTGAGGTGTGGCCCAATCACGATAAGTTCACTTCGGCGAATGCTATGCAGCTGGGCAATTTTGCCCGGTGACCAGGGTGATGCTCTTTTAAAATGCTTAAAATTTTTCGGCATGAACTTGGGGCTTAGCTGATTGAACATACACGGCAGCGAAGGGTCGGTGGCTTACGTATCTAGGTTCGAATCCTGACAGGGTTAGTGACTTTCCACCTTTAGAGTCGTGCAATATTTATTTGTCAATGGTGATAGAGTAATCGCCGAACAAAGTGGATCCGTTTGCTGTTCTTGCTAAACTAATTAGATGCCCTTAATAATGATTATAAACAAAAAAATGACTGCATCCTAGCTGATCAGTTTCCAAAGTGTATCAAATGATTGACTCGTCGTGCATTGTGATTGGTTTAAATTTTATGCTCCTAAGTTGCTTCATTGTCGATAGTGATTAGCACCGACCAGTGTATCGGTTATTGCAGGTAATCATTAGGAAGGCAGGCTTATATGCTGAAACGAGCCGAATCAGGTGGCCCGAAGATAATAACTTTTACACAAGCTTATTCTGTTGATTTCTCGTTTCGACTCGTGGCAAGTGCGTGATGTAAACAATAAATCATTTCAAAGCCTTTGTCTCGAAATGTCTTCTTTAACATGACCGCTTGCAGGTGCTTCTAGCACTGAACATTTCCTGTCATGATAATTGTGAAAACTGACCAGTTAGAAAGCAACCAAGCTCACTGATACATACAACTGGAGAAAAAGTTTGGAGAGGTAACTATAAAACAAATTTAAAACGGTATCTTAAAATACTACTTGCAAAGAAACGGCCAGGTGATCGCATACGGCTAGGATAGGCGAAATACAATTGCACTGGATCGTCCATGAAGAAAGATTTACCGATAGGAGGCATAAAAATCAAATTTCAAAAGGCCTCTTGGGAGATCAGTTTTGTTTTTGGACCCTTCCGAATCACTTGGCTACTGCCATAACTCAGGTAAACTTCGTCCATCTGCGCAGTCCGCGCCCATTTAGATTTGTTATTTCAGGCCGCTAGCTACGGGGTGCTTTACCACTTGCGGCTTCGCTATTCTAACTCGTTTTCTTTTGCATAATACTACCATTAGTGTATGATTACTCGAACTGTGTTGCTGGACTTATTAAGAACAGTAGTGAAATTTTTCACCCTGATTTGTTGATAAGCCGATTATAGGGTTCATCTCCTCATCATTAACCGCTTACCATACAACGGACCCGGTGCTTAAGGCATACCACATCTGTTCAAGGATACCGTGAATCTGTTCTGCACGGATAATGCTGGAAACGTTTAGCTTTCCATACTACCTCGCAAGTGAACTTAAGAACAAACTTGTCGGAATGAGAAATTATTGGATGAATTTAGAGATAATCCATTTAGTTTGAGAACTTCAAACTGAAATTGGCCTAGCTGTTGTGTGGTACACATCGCATTGAATTTGTCCAATCGTCCCATTTATTGGAGCCTCGTTTTCCATCTGAATGAGATGTGAAAGTGAGACAAGCCTATTTCCTAAGCAAGCTCGAGTGTTGCTACTACTCACTAGTAGTTGAAATGCTCTCACGATAGTCCCGAGATTCGGATTGTCCTCCGCCATGAATAGGATATGAATCTGAACAAAACTTAACGTTTACCGCTCAACAGACCAATCTAATTCGAGATAAGTTTAACACAGAACAGCTATCTAAAGCGAATATGATCACGAGAAAAAAATTAGACAAAATTCGAATTCATTTGCAACACTGCCGAAGGATCGACCCACCACCAAGTATGCAGACATTGCATTCTATTACATCGATTTTTGTGTACAAGACATAACGTCGCATTTCAGTCAAAAAACATGAGGGTAAAATTAAAAATAGGAAAAATTTGCACTCATCACATAGAAGAATGTGAAAAAACCTCATCGAGGAATAAACAAAGCACATTATGATAGGCTGCTCAGGATTTCGGCTAAAGCACGGTCACGGTTTGTCAAAATGCGAGCTAAATATGGGACATTGGAGCTCCTATAAATATTGATTCTAGTGGGTATGGAATGAAGAGCGGATCGTGTAGAGATATGAGAACGGCACTTTCAAACAGCGTTGTGCAGAGAACGCGTCGGACTTTTGCGAACAAATTTCTCACATGCTGATAATTGCTGATCACACAGGTCGAAGGACAATTCAGTTAGTGGTATGAAGAACACACGGCTAATAATTGATAGCCCCCCGGCAAAGTATTTTAAAGTCTTTTCTAAGCAAATCTGGAAAAATAACAGGAGAACAGTAAAGAATGGTTGGAAAACACATTGGTATGCAAATCGGGAGATGGTGCCTTGTTTCGCCTTGTAGTGTCGAAGCTACCTGATTTGAAACGACAACCGTCGGTGATTTTTTACACAGGTAGAAATGTGAGAAGTCTACTTCAGATTTTTATCAATAGTAACTCCTAGATATTTCACAGAATCAATCCTGGTAGGTGCTTCTGAGTTAATGAAAGATATTTCGGATGGGTTGGCTGACAAGAGAAAGAGAGAGATAAATGTCATTCGAAACATTTAGATGCGTTGAAGAGTAATCGTAACAGAAGATGGGTTGTTGGAAAAACTTTGAAATTCATTGTTGTTTGAAACGGCTTGAGAGAGGGCAACATCATCAGTATACTAAGACAGATGACAGGGAGCTCCAACTGACAGGTCGCTGGTGTAAGTGGAGAAGAGATATGGTGAAAGAACAACACCCTGAAGTATTCCTGAGTTGAGAACCAACGATTTAGAATTTTTACCGTCCATCCGTGTGCACTGGGTTCGGTTAGTAAAGTAATTAGACAGTCATAATATTAAAGGTCTGGGACAACCAAATATTTCCAGTTTGTAAGGTAGTAGAGATCGTAGGACCGAATCAAATGTCCACGAATATTCTAGAAAGGCTCAACGCACAGATTTCACTGATGCATTAAAGGACTTGCAAATGTGGTGTATAAGGGAGGTGACAGAGTCCAAAGTGGACCCGTTAGATTTATAGGCAGACTGAAAAGGATCGTCAGGAGGATACATAGGAGAACACTGGCACGTAAGTATAGCAAGCTTTATCAGTTTAAGATTGGAAGACGTTAAGGCGATGGGGCGAAAACGTTTTGCTAAAGCAGTAGAATTGTTAGATTCAGGGATGGGAATAATAGTGGGAATAGTAATAATAGTGACGGGTCTCCAACAGTCAGGGATAGAAGACGAACTTAATGATGAGTTAATCAGAGAAGTAAATGCATCCCTTAGAGCCACAGCACCATGCCTAAAAATAGCTGACGACAGACGGTCAGCAGTAACCTTTGTGGTAATTTTAGTGGTGTGGAGAAGGTTGAACACCTCGTCTCTGGAATAACTTGTAGGTGTCATATCATCATCCTGTTCAAATATGGTAGGGGTATAAGAGGAAAGATGGATGAAAGCAATAGTGATACTATCGACATACGCAGGAGTTTTCGTATTTGTCTTCTTCCCACACAACAGTCGAGTGTAGTGCCAAAGGAATCTATTATTGTTACCACTCAGGAATTGGCTGGCGAACGTCATGTCGGTGTGTTTCATTTCAGCTTTTATTAGGTTGGAAATATACCGCACGTTTGAGTTATTACGGAATTTGTAGAAGTATTCCTTGTCTCTTCTTGGAGATTTCAGTTTCTTGGTGGAGATACGGTCATTTGAGACGAACGATGTTTCTGAGGGGCAGCAAATATTAGAGACTGCGTTGGCCATCTCTGTGAATAGTTTGACATTGTCATTTAGCAGGGTTCAAAAGAGAAACAGGTGGATGCGAATGAAAGGGGTTTCTGAAGAATAAGACTGCTGTGTGAAAATTTACGGAGACGGACTCGGATTTGATTTGTTTGCATGAAGGAATGGAAGGCAGACCGAGAGTATGGTTAGTTATGATAGTGCTGGTATGTCGAGAAAACCTAGGATGACACTGGGTTCACGACACAGTCAATTCCGTTTAGCGATTACGTATATATAACTTCGGACTTGCCAGACCAGAAGGAGCTTATGTATGTTGGAACACCGCCTCCAGTCTTCTTCTTGTCTGAAACACTGTCCTGCCAAAGGAGTGTGAAGCTGTCTATCGACACGAGTGAATCAGCGATATCCGGATTTAGCCACGATTCTTGTATGCAGATGGCACATGTGGGAATGCGGATTGTTGGTCGTAGTGCGAGGGACAGATCCGACATTTTAGTAAACATAGAGCGGATGTTGGTACTTAAAAATGCCGGAATGAACATCTTGGTGGGAAGGGCGCATTTAAGAGCTGCCTGCCTGTCGGCACGAGTGCCTCTTTTAGATGGATAAGAGGATCTTTGAGTTGCAGCATTAGGTAATCCCAGTCCATGTTTAAAAACAATACGTTTTTTAAACAACAGTAATTGCGACCGACTGTAGCGGCGAACGGAGATCATAGTCGAACTAAATATCCGACAAGATTACAACGAAACAACGATGACAGAATTGTAGTACAGCCTGTCAAAGGGAGCGCCCTGTGTATGTATTACCAGGTTTTCCTATAATGCAATCAATACACGCAGTACTGTAATTCAGAATGACCAGAAGAGACAAAAAGTCTTTATTATTGGGTTGAGGGCACTTCAGCTATCCGGATCAATGGCTCGGATTAACCCGACGCGGTAAGGTTTAATGTGGATTGGCGCGAAGCATGAATCATGGCGGAGGTAAAAGACAGATTATAGAAATTCACTGAACAAAGAGCGAACTGAAACTTACGAGAAGTAAAGAAAACAGGCATGAGAGCGTCGGTGACGTGAGACTGCACAAACGCAATCCACTTTCCCGTCAACATCATGAGCATACCGATTACACGGAGTGTTCGCCAGTATTTGTTCAGTTTACTGCCCAGGTGCGGTCTTAAATGTGCCATCTAAATCAGCTGTACGGTTAAATTTCTACATAAGACCAACATTTTCACACATCCAGTAGATAGATTACCTCCTAGTCTAACGGTTTTTTAAGCAACCTGGAATCGTAACAGCTAGAATACACTGCTAATAGATTAGGTGATTCGACTTGGACCGACTGATGTCAGGTGATTGGCGGTTCATCCAGAGATTCGCAAAATATTGTCCATTTGCAAGCAACCTCATGAACACGTTAATGTAGCTGGGGTTTCCGTAATTTGTAATCGACTCCAAATGAGTTATTGGTGACATAACCGGAAGATTTCACTTCATACTTTCATTTTTAGTGCTAATTTTTAGTTCCACACACGGTAATTGATGGACAGCTAGTGGGCTCGAGAGCTTGACTGTGACCGTTTGATAACTTTTGGTCGTGGAAAAGAACTTACGTATTGAAGGATATCGGCCTCGGACGGTCATCTAGGCAGGCATGCATTGATTCCACACCCACTATTGATGACAAGTAAGAACGAGAATTTTTGGTGGTACTGTTCAATATATTTGGGCTTCGTAAACTAGTCAGCTTGCGAATTATGACCCAGCGGGAACATACTTTCTTCATTTGCATCATCATACTTCATGGTCACTGAATAAGAAATGTCAGTCAAAAACAAAAAAATAGTAAATCCCATCGACTGTATCTCCCGTTTTGAGCAGATCCAGTCAGAGTCAGAGATGAATCCGAAGCACAAGGCCGTAGTAGCCTGTAGAATTTGTACATGAAATCGGTGGACGAAATTCGACCAGTTGTGATAATGAATAGATACGAATTGCCAACATGCACTGGTCTGACTCCAACCCAACTATGCAAATGAAGACAATAAGAAGACTGCAACAGCTGGGAAACACGTTCGGAGTTCAGCTACAAATCACACGTTTGTATACGAAGTGGGAGACATCGGAATTGGTGGAGTAAATTTCACCCAACATTTTTCGAGGTATGCTTGAACTTCATGACCATTTGTCACCGAGGTTCTCGCTGTCCGGTTTTCTACGCAGCATATCGGAATGCTGCACCGGGTGGCATGGCGTGAATTTCACGTGGACTCATCACAGTTGGTCATTTTCATGCGAGTCACTTTTATTTTACTGTGGTTTTGTCTTCCAAAACGGGGATCAATTGCTAGCCCCGTGTTAAGACCACACACTTCTTGTCGCTGGTGCAAAATTCGGAGGCTCCAATCGACGGCAAGCCACTTGGCGTCCCACCTCTTTGTGTAAGCGATGGACCCAGATCGACTAAGTTACAAGGTCAAGGTGGCTAGTCGATGATAAAAACTTTAACCGGTAGACAGGCTTGTGTAGATCGAATTGGGCTACCGGTTTGGGGTTCACACGATCCCAAAATGATGACTGGAAATAATTGGTGAGATGGCTCCCTGTCACAATCCGTGGCGCTCCTGTATCCATAATTCCTCCTTGGATAGTTGTTCAGATTATTTCTTCACGGTGGATCTTCTACTATTCCTCCTTCTTTTTGCTATAATTGTCACCGACTAATAAAATCGATGAGCAATGGTCGCTTATCAATTATGCCTTGCATTCTGCTGACTTAGTAAGTTGTGATATTAGTGTTGTAATAACCTGGACATTTTGCTAAGCTTCTGAGCTTCTTGACGCACGCCTGTCCATCCCGGCTGGTGTTCCGTACACGGGAACAGCTCAACGCAAAAAGCAAACTGAATGCAAGCTTAAACATTGATCGGCAAATACAACAGTCTAGTTGTGTACTGGAAATGGAACATGCTGCCCTCAAGGGGAATCCTTGCATGCTGTTTTATCTCATCCGAGAGACCTATGAGAAATTGTTGGCTGTAAGCGAATAGATCTATGAAGCATGCAGTTCATCTACTCATAATCTGCGACGGCGTTTTGTAAGCTGGGTGGAGCAATTTTTAGTACAATTAAGCTGATCCTCAGAGTCATTCCATCCTTTGCCTAATCCTACATGCTTCCTGTGGTAAGTCACAGCAAATCCACTAACTAAGGTGGGGATCCGCAAGGAAATCCAAGTCCTAGGACATCATAAAATGCTGGGGTCCAATGACGTTTCTCCCGCTCTGGTCAAGAGTGGGTGAATGGAACTTGTTATAGAACTTCAACTTTTGTTCTAGAAGGTCAGCTATCCTGAGAAAGTTAGGTGATAATGATTGTTGCTCCCATCTTTAAAACTCTCCTCCCCCGACAGACTGGGTTTCGTACAGATAGTGGATGTATCGAACAAATCCTCACCCTCCGATAGCTGTTAGAGCACTGTTTTACGTTCCAAAGGCCGACGATCATCGTCTTAGACATTCGCGTAGCCTTTATGTCAGTTAATAAGTCTGCACTATAGTACCTAAGAAGCGTGTATCGGTCTTCAAAAAGTGATACTGCATTACTTCAGGTCTAATTACGGTTCGTGGCCAACTTTTCCCATCCTTCATCCTCTACGGTGGAGTACGGCAAGGCTGCCCTGTAATCCTATTTCTTCTAAAATTCATAAAAGATATTTTTGAGGACGTTTTATCCGGTTTGTTCGACGATGAAGCTGAACTCCTTCCAAGAAACGCAGTTTTAAATTCATGGTATGCTAATGATGTCGCCTAGCTGAACGACGATGCATAGACAAGCCAACATTCTTTGGACTGTTTGATAACTGAGATATCGAGATACGCCTTGTGCTTTGCACTTTCAAAGTACAATGGGCTCCTTCAAGGTTGGTTTAGCCTTTCACCGTACTCACTCGCTGTGCTGAACAGTTGAAGGCATTCAAATGTTTTACGTACTTCGGGAGTCTCACTACCACTGGTGGGGGGTTTCGTGGGAGAAATTTCACCACGAGTTTTGGAGGACAGAGCCGCTTTCTCGAACCTCCGACAGTCACGGCGCCGCCGTGACACCCAAGTTTCCCCCAAATTAAGGGAGTACAATCCAACAGTTCGTAGTACCCTTCTTTAAAATGGAGACAGTAGGAATGTTCGTTTTGAAGATGTCCAGGATGTTTGTTGTATTTGATCACCGACGTTTTCAAAACATCGTTCTACACTGGTGAAAACGTGTGATTACTCTCCATGAACTAATTATTTGTTTCTTTTGATCACATCTTGTTGCTTTTAATACTATATGAACTACTGACCGCGAACCATAAAGATATACGAACTCGATTTGTGGTCACATTAGGGTCATTGTGATTCATTCTTGACTGCATTTGGATATTTCCACTCATTCATTCGGGTTACCAGGAAAACATTGATGCAGATCAATAAAACGTTGGTTGAGGAATGACAAGGTGAGGCGTCGTGCTTTGGGAGCAGACGGTCGTCATTCAACTGAGTCAATTGCTCTACGTCGCCTTCGGTGACTAGGACACGTTTTACGCACACCTGCGCGTCTGTCTATTCGTGTTCTTTCCGTTGGTGCCGGGTAAAACCGGGGAAGGCAATGTAGCGGTCGAGCTATGCCTTGGTGTAGAGGTACGAAGAAGTTGGCCCCAGTTTTATCCTCGGTTAATGCCTCCCGCCTTCTTGGTTGAGGTCTAACAGGTGAGGACTGTTTTTCGGCTAGATACACGAATGTTGCAGTGCCTGCTTGTAGAACTCGCGCCACACGAGAATAAAAACACCACGAAAAACAAAAAAATTAGAAAAAAAACGAACAGTAAAAGCATAACAAACGTGTTCCTCCGTCGCTTCTTTTTTTCCCCTCTTGTATTCTATCTGTCTAATTTTATTTTGACGTTAGTGAATTGGCACCGTGGTGTAAAAACGCATCCGCTGTCCAAATGAATGAACGACAAAGAAAGCCAAAAAAGCTTGAGGATTCAATCGATTCCAAAATCTCTTGCTTTTACGATTTGTGTTTGTTATGTTCAATATACAATGTGCTTTGGTCTAAAACAAATAATAGCGATGCAAATTTCCAGTAAACAGTGAAGTCTTTGAGGTGAAATTCCACTCTTGACTCGTGCCTCTCACTTGAAACTGCATGGTCCGGTTTATTATGACACTCTCGTTTAGCTTGCAATCAGCCTAGGAATACTCGTTTCGCGAAATCGCTTCAAGTGCTGGGATAGGCTATTAGTAGATAAATCTCAGCGGATCATCACCCAGCTCATCCCGAAACGGCTGCTACGGAAATCTGATGATCACTGTTGGTTTGCGTCCATAACGGAATAAGTAATCAACTGTTTCAGTTTTCATGCAAACCAGTCAACGATGAGGGACCTGGCCTTGGAACCATAAACCGCGCCCATCTTAGTTACTCGTCTAGAGGATGTGTTGAGAATGCAGGCAATTCATTTCACTTTTGCCAACATCAATGGAAGTCGAGCATGATGCATTAAAAGACATACAATTCGTCGAGAATGACTAGTGAAAACTAGTCAACTTAGATTCTACCGATTACCAGACAATTACTTTCTGGCTTGTTAATCCAGGAGCAATTGTGGATAGAGTATTTAGTTAAAGAACTAATCCCATAGGCCATGCAAGCTAGTTAACTTTTATGAATGTAAACTGGGACTGTTCGTACCAAGTTCATGAAAATTCCACATCCCGATGAGTGTTCCCTTTTCATATTCTGTTGAATTCAGCTTGGCAACCGGTCACGTTAAAAACCAAAACAAGATTTCATAAAATAAATTTGTAAGTAAGCTCATCTTACTGTCTAAAGCTTCAACATGCCCTTTGGATAGTAGAGAAGTTGCAACGTTGGCAAGAAAATTTCGTGTTACATCACAACTGACTATTAGTCTGTAGTCATATCCATTAATTCTTCTTGGAAATCGGCAATACTTGCTAGTAATTCTTGGTAGATTTTCAAGAAAATATTCCACTTTATGAGAAACTTCAGGTTGTTATCAAATAACAAAGAACGTGTTTGTAATAACACTATGATTCGGATTGTCCGCACGTATCAAAATAGCTTCGATACACAAACTACAAAACCGAAGGTAGCACAGGCACCTCAGGAGCTAGAAATCACATCGGGATTTATTCACAAAGCAAAAGCTAACCGAGGAACATCTTCGTCCTAATGGGAGTTGATGAACTGTCTCTTTGTCGTTTCTGAATAGCGGTTTCTGATAGGCAAGGCTGACAGATGCATGCGGGAGTAAAGCTGTACCACACTGTGTCAGGTGACTGGTTCATCACTCTTTTACGATTGCAAAAGAGTATAGAATTACTGACGAATTATTTCAGTTTATTTAGTATTCTGACTGGCGGTTAATAATCAGTAAATCAAACTGATTAATTCCGACTGTGGCGCTTGTCGGTCAGGTGTAACTGAATCAGTTCGCAACCGGCCACGTCAGTTGTGATCCACTTTGACTGACCGACCAAGGCCGAATGCGCTTGTGAACTATCCTGTTGTATTTACCCCAGTTCTATAAAGCACAACATTTTCACGTTATTTTCGGCCTTCGCAACAATAAATCACGATCGGCGTCTTGTCTGAAAGATTTTGTGAAAACCAAATCGGAAACTGTGGAATTCCTCACTGACACATGCGGCGCATAGGTTGAAGCATTACAAGATCATTCTCTTCTCTCCGTGAGGACAAACGATAGGGCAAAGTTTTGCAATGCAATGAGGTGATCATCTGGATGTATACAAGTGTACGGACATTCTAACTTGCCAGTGATTTTTTCCAAATTTATGGACTGTAGAATATTTGAAATTTCCTTTCAAACGGAAAGTAGTCGTTGCAGTGGAAGTAATTACAGTTACCGAACGTCGTTGTAAATGTGTGAAAATCTTATGATTGATGAAGGATGCGCAAAAAGTTTATGAATATTGAAAATTATTCTCAAATCATTTTAGAACCTGTTTGAGTGTAATCACTCGTCACCTGTCCTAACATTGTATCTAAATTCCAAAGGAAACTATATTATGTTGTTATTTACAATAGTTGGTGATTTCGGCCTCGTTTTTGGTTGTGATACTTCAAACTGTGTAACGCGGATGCATACCGCCCTCGTTTCTAAGGTTGTCTCAGCCCGACTGATAAATAATTATCAACGAATCACAGTTTTGGTTTTTCTGTGGGCTCTTCGACGAACAGCTTAGATATATATATATATATATATATGTTTATATAAAAGAAGATTGCTCTGGAAAATATGGGGTACGGAAAACGGTCACATTGAAGCACACATGCGCACAAGCACATATGGATGCGTTCCTGATATTACTTCCAGTATCCGTTTTACGATGTCCATTGAATACGATAAAACAAAACTGACCAGTTAATGGACTGCTCGGACTGAAACTCTTTTCGGTATTTTCTCCTGTCACGATGAGGAAGAAGAGGGATAAAATAATGCCTCAATTATTTCTAGTAGACTATTCGTCCATCTAAGTGCTTTTCATAATTGATTGATTGGATTACCGATTGATTTTCTCGAGATAAAACATTGCGTCAAAAGATGACTACATTTCGGTTCATTTCCCCTATACAGGCTGCACTGGCAATTTAAACAAACTAAGACGAAGGAAAGGTAGCTCGTCACTTGTCCTCCTGCTGTCTGGGTGGTTTCCGATTATATATTATATAATGGTACTATTGACAACTGCGAATATAGGGGTCGCTCGCATACAAGCCCACCTTTTTGGTTTAAAAAAGAAATAATCTAGTTGTCTTAGTCAGTTGCGTGTCGCTTGACGTAACTAATTTCGTAAGAAATCGAAAATTTTGATATCAATTCATGTATTTTAAAAGATATGTTCCCAAATAAAACTGAAGCATATTGTTTGCCTACTGCACAGTTGTTCTTTCAGATGCACGAAATTTAATTATTACTCTTTATCGAACGGGACTCAGGTGCGTGATTCATGAGTTGTTCGACAATTTAACAGCAGTTTCACACGACGAACAAACTGCGTGAAACGACAAAACGGACTGTCTTTCTCAAAAAGCAAAACTCATCGTCGTTCACTTAATACAACTCTGGAAAGTCTGAAATATCATTAGTTTTAAACGGTTAGAATTTGGCAGAGCGAGGTTGTTTTAAATCTGTGGTTGAAAACTTTTGATTTCGTTGTTCCACCATCGAAGAATCGTATCACTTAACGTCTCCAAGCCCCCAGTGTGCAGAGAATAGTTGATATCTCTTCGATCGTAGCAAGTAATCAGAAGAAAAATGCTTGATCTGTTCATCTGATTATTAGTTGCGCTCGTTTCCCGAAATATTGAACACATTGTACAATGCATTCAAGTTTTTTAATTTTTTTCCCGTATTGACGGTGGCATTCAAATAACTTCATAAAATTTTGTCTCAGCCTATATTGACTAGATGGATGTTAATTGATAATTGTTGTCTGTCACAAACCAAGACAAGGGAATACACAAATAAACGGAAGAATAATCATGACCAGAGCGAAAAAGCACATCCTGAATCAGTTAACGTTTATGCTTGCTTCACGTTTTCCATGCTTCCTTGCGGTGAGCTGAAAAAACGGTCTTTGTAACGAGATCAATGTCAAACAAAGTCATGATCAGTTAACTCGAACCAAATGAAGAAAGAACTGAAATCCAATAGATACAGAACTGGAATCATTGAACTTGGTTGTCGTTAACTATATAAATTTAATACCTCATTGCTCAACGTTGCACAGATTTGTGCACATAACAACGTTTTTTCTTATTTAGTTTTAATGCGTCATTCCAACAGGTCCCCTACTTAAAAAAGCGTTCACTGGGATATTTGATCACTGATCGAGTTTACATCCCAAGAAGTATTGTAAAAGTAATATTCTTGTGTGATCGATATTTTCTCCAGCTGTCTTGTGATTTAGCCTGTTTACTCCGATGGGAAATTCGATAAACTGTTTGATCTCACATGTTTTCCATATATTTGTTTCTTTCCTCTCCATGATAAGTCACCAAAGTGAGAACAATCGCCTGATTATTTTAATTTTTATCATAGCAACTGCTGCCCCAGTGGGCCGTTACAATCGAGTCAGCTGAGTTTCAGTTTCTTTCTTAAGGGAGCTACTCGGCGTAAAAGAAACCGCGTTCAAGTCTGTTCATGATTTAACGGTCAATCACCTAACCACCTTTGTCACAAAGCAAACCAGGACTCTTAATCTCCTAGTCGGCTTGGCAAGAAAGAAGTCGCAAGTATTGAGAAGTCTAGAGGCAGTGGTGCAGCTTAAAGCAAAAACAAAAGACGTGAGGATCAAGAACCTATCCAGTATCAACGTTCAATTTCCATTCCGGTTTTTGTCCATGACTGGCTCACACTGAACACGACAAACTCAGAATTTCACAGAAAGTTGTGGTCCTGATTTTCTCCCCTGAATTTTCTTCCAAAACATACTTCTCAGTTTGTGGCCCCGTCATCCAAACGGCAGATAAATGTTAACCCAACTCTTCTTGTTCATCTGCGTGGAAATCAATCGTAAACACGTCTGGTAATCGTATGTCTCGGAAGATATACAGTTCCCCGATTCCGTGGAGTTCGCATACGAATCTTCACTATCCACACTCGATTCTGTAGGGCACATTGCTCACTCGATTGATTCTTTTCTTGATGCAAGAATTCCGCATAATAGAGCCTGGTTTTCTTGCTTATGCTAACATCTTTATAGTCAGTGGTCGATCAACTAAGGGTCAGCGGAAAAACGGCGCTGACCGCATTTGCATTTCGAAGATCTTGACTGACCATTTTTACAATCATACCCAGATTAGTTCTTTTGGTAAGGATACTTCTTCATCCCTTCCAGTTTACTATGGACTTCCCCAAGGCGCCATTCTACTCGCATTCTTTTTCCACACTAGCAAGCCCCTATTTTCTCGAACTTCTGTGATAGTGAATACAATGATGACGACTTTTAGCTTGTCTGCCAAATGATTGCGGATATCTCAGTTATCTGCAGACTAACGCAAACCAAATTAGTGACTGGTCTTTGTCCCATTCCCAGTCATTGGCTGTTATCAGAAGCAATCATTTACCCTTTAATCTTCAGCGTGGCTCCTGGTATGCAGCCCTCTTCAGCAACTTGTCACATGTACTAAGTAGTAACGAATAAATTTACTACGATTCTTGTGTTTATTTTATTTGAGTAGCTTTAAGTACTAGGTCTTCTTAAATCAATCGTTTGTTTCATGCTATATGTTTAGAAATCCAAAGATATTTCAACACGTTGTCTCCGATGTGTTTCAACAGATACGCGTGGACTCTGGATTTATTGCTGCTTTTTTCTTCAAAAATTTGAAAGAACTCGATTTCCCCGAAAATTATCCACACATTGAGGCGGAGTCAACAGGGGTATGTAATTGAAAACTGGATCGCTTAAATACACTTTGATACCTACGGCGTATATTCGAACCGTCTGAAGCTTTTATCATTCTTCAACTCGTTCCATGTTTAGGAGCGGTCTTATACCGTACATTTTTCTTTTGCTGCTAAGTCGAGTACTGATAATAATTACATCTTTACTTACATGTATTTTTCTTCTGTCACTAATCTGGCTGTAGTTAAAATCTTCCATATTTCTTTCATGCGTTTCGTGTGTTGGCGTTGAACATTCGTCCTCATCTTCATTCGTTATTCGGGAACAATCCACATGCTTCACTAAGTTATCCGGGTCTAATAAGCTAGAAATAACATGTGGTCTATCTGAGGCTTCTGTAGATCATAAATCAAATACTGTCAATTCGGTCTGTTTCAACCATCGGTCACGTATCACTTCAGTTCTCCAGTTTCTTGTTTGTGAACTATTCAGATAGCAGTTTCAATGCGGAATGCCTCATTAACTTTAAAAAGCACAATCACGTGATTTAATATGTAGATTATGGATGCTGATGGAACTGTGTCATAAAAAGAACAAACAACAATAAACTCAGGCAGCTGAACACGTCCCGGCGAGGGTAAAGCGTGATTTCAACGGAGAGAGCGCATGAAGATCAAGTTAAATGGGTCACCGATAGCACGACACACGAAACCAGTGAATAACAAAATCGACCGAGATAATTCATTCCAAATTTCTTTTTATTGGAGGTAATTTTTGTTTACTAAGGATAGAATGACGAGGATGACTGACAGATTGGATCTCACACTGTATTAACATTGAATGCATGTATTGGACTAGCTCTACCTTTTCTCACAGAACTCGGTCTCTAAATATCTGAGCTTTCAGTGGAACGCACACCAGTCTAGATATGGCGCAGTGCAGCCGGAAAAACAACGTACAACATTTTTTTCTACTTTATTTTGCGAAGACAATGCTTCTGTTTTTCAGTGAGCAAAAATAAATAATTTTAGGGCGACATCGGAATAAAAGTGACTGGACAATTCTACTGAATCCGGATGGGAGAAGATACAGTGTCAACACATGTGCCTTCAAGTTGGAGGGCCCGGGTTCACACCGTGGTTTCGGCGATCGATTTGTACCACCGATGAGGTCTAGTGAAAGCGAAACTACAGTCTGGTGCTCTCCATGTGCTAGGCTGATCGGACAATCTGAGATCTGTGCGTGGAAAGACTAATCTGAAGTCAAACAAAATGCGTAAACATCTTATTTTCGTTGGTGACCATGCTTGACTTGTGAACAAACTCGGAAATGAGTTGAAAGCTATTCCGAAGGGCAAATTCTCATGGACAAAAATAGCAATCACAATGGGCACGTGAATTCCGAATATCAATGTGGCAACGGAGATGAGGCATTATATGTTTTTCCGTTCTAAGGGACAGTAAAGACTGATTAGTGTCCAAATGATCTGCAGCAGACGGAAGTGAGTTGCTGAGAAATTTCGCTTCCCTTTTTGATAAAACATAAAAGACTAACGATTTTAATCATGAAATTGATTTGAATGTGTGTCATATTCCGTTCCCGATTAGAACAGAAAAGATGGTTTGAAACTGGTAACGTTGTTACAATTTGATTAGTTCGAATAAAGAAGCCCAAACCATTGATTTTCCAAGTTTTCCAAAATAATTTGACTGAATCTTCACGAATTGCTGATTTGACATTCGGTTACTTTGGCTGTAAAGCATAGAAATGGAAAAAGGAGATAAATACAGAGAACTCAGTTATTAACTTCGAGGACGAGGATGGTTGGATGGAAAATAACTTATTGGCAGAAGAGACGGTATAATGACCCAATCGCGTTGCTTTCACATGTTTGAATTCTGTTACTGAATGACCAGATCTTATGCAATTTTAGAAACACCATTTAAGCAGATGAATTTGTTTGGCTGACTAGGTTTTGCATGGCATCATTCACGCTCAGAATTCAGATAGTTCGATCAGCCTTACCGTTGGAAATTCACAGAATCCTGCTTAGGTTTGACTAGAGTACATCAGTGGTGTGGACCCACCGTCACATTCAGCGCCTGAACCGAATCTTTTACCTGCAATGGTATGTCACCCCAGTTTCGATTCCGGATCTCTCATTTGGGAGGCACCATCCAGGTCCCGTTCGCGTCGATCCGAGCTACAGAGTGAAGTCTGTTCCGATTTCGTCCTCTGTGACAGCCAACAGTACCCGATAGGTCCGAGGTTCAGGTAACTTGTCTTCCTTTGAAGCTGTTGAAATTTGCTGCCTGTCACAGAGGAGGAAATGGGAGTAGAATTCACTCAGTGATCCTAATCAGCACTGACGGAAGCAAGATGGTGCTTCTTAAAGTAAAGTTTCAGGATCAAAGCATGGGTGCAGCATTGGATATGTGTATTAATGGTCGGCTGTATTTAAGGCAAAACCCGCGTCTGGTGCCTCTCGAGTCCAAGATTCACCGGATAAAGTTAGGCTTGTGCCTGAAAAGTTCATTCTGAGGAGCAATCAGTCAAACACAGTCGGTACAAAAATATCATGTCTTAAGAACGATGGAAATTACGACAGTTGGTCTGCACGACTCCTTCCTGAGCGCTAAAAAACAACATGCTTACTCTACTACTTCCCTGGTCCACTTCTAGTCCAAAGCAGACACCACACCCTAGTATAATGGACGGGGCATATTTAATCCGCTTTGGGTTTATTCATAGACCATGAATTTTGACACATCTATTCCGTCTTTCGTCCTTATTTGTCTAATATACCGAATCCTTTGAAATTTGTGTATTATTTTGTGATGCAAAAGTAGACATACGAATCGTTGGCAGCAAGTCTTTTGTCCTACTGCGTGGTCTCAATGGGCTCAGTGGGAATTTTTCTACAAGCAAATTTTTGCAACCGGAAATGCATTACTCAGGATGATGCCGCATTGCCTGTCTCAGGTATGTGGCGCGAACGAGGATTTTGAATTTTTCCTCTGCGTTGGTGGCGTGACTTAGGTAAAAGTTTTGTCCATTGTACTTTCACGGCCACACCAAGATGTTCTGGGGGCTTCCTCCATTTTTTTATATGGTCGATTGTGCATCTAAACTTGCACTGGTCGACACAAAAGATTCGATGTAACACAGCAATACTTTCTATACCAATAGTATGGGTATCTGGCTGGTAAAAAGCTCAGTACGAATAGAACGTGTTGATCATTTCAAGCGAAGTTGAAATGCGATCCGGACCAGTGTGACATGATAGCAGCTTCGGCTTTTGGTGAGATCGGTTTCTATGTATAGGTCTGAGTTTTCAAAGAAAATACTCAGGTAGAGAACTGCAGATCTCTTATCAAGGTGAATTATATTTTGAGGCTGAAATTTCTATTGTCAAGGCCCAAGTCTGAGGCTGTATATTTGAGTTGAATGAAAAAGTCACTGTGATCACCCAACAATTGGGTGGAGTCCAAATTTCCATATCCTTTATTTCACATGAATTAAAATTTGATCACGGATGCTGTTCATGCTTAATTAAGGTATCTGCGATCCCATATGGGCGGAAACGCTTTGTCCATAAGTTCATTTGGTCAATTTATGAGAAAATCAAGCTACAGAATGTCAGAATGTTAATTGATTACGGTATTAGCGAGGCACAATTAAGGTATGTGCTATTTATTTACATCGGTTGTTCGAAAAGTTTTGAAATGACGTGGATATTTAGCTGGTGAAAAACCAGTGGAATTATCATGTCCACGAGATCCGTGTCGAATCCCTTGATCAAATAATCTTCTTTGCTCAAATAACCAAAAATTTGTTACCGTTTACCTTCCAGCTTCTGAGCGTTGGAAATGCGCTAAGAAATTTCCTAATTTCATTAAAGGTGAGTCATGCTAGGTGATGGACAGGTGGTCAACGTCGTACCGTTTGCGCACGGATGATCCTTGTTTCGAACATGAAAATTTTGCGCACTATCCAATTAAAGCCTGCAGTTAGCCGCGGCCCTTTTCACGAAGGGCTTTTAGGCCTTCCCTTCTCAGATGGCAGGCAAAGTTACGATCATTTGACGCTCTCTGGAAATTCACCGTACCGGGCCAGTTCGTGAACACTTTTCTAACCGTTAGTGCACAGCAAACCGGCTTTTCGTCATTAGCTTTCTCTATTGACTTATGCAACTTGAGACACTTAACCTA
>LUCM01007244.1:18216-62233 GCA_008360955.1 Fasciolopsis buskii | reverse complement strand
GAACAATAAATACTAGAAGAGAGTCGAAAAAAAATATAAAATTGTGTTGCGAGCAAAAAGGGGCAATATATAAATTAGTTATGATAGTGCTGGTATGTCGAGAAAACCTAGGATGACACTGGGTTCACGACACAGTCAATTCCGTTTAGCGTTTACGTATATATAACTTCGGACTTGCCAGACCAGAAGGAGCTTATGTATGTTGGAACACCGCCTCCAGTCTTCTTCTTGTCTGAAACACTGTCCTGCCGATGGAGTCTGAATCTACCTATAGACACAAGTGAACCAGCAATGTCCAGATTCAGCCATGATTCATGCATGCAGATGGCACATGTGGGAATATGGATCGTTGGTCGTGGTGCGAGGGACAGATCCGACATTTTAGTAAACATAGAGCGGATGTTGATGCTCAACAATGCTGGAATGAACATCTTGGTGGGAAGGGCGGATTTAAGGGCTGCCTGCCTGTTAGCACGAGTGCCTCTTTTAGATGGATAAGAGGATCCCTGAGGTGCCCCATTAGGTGATCGCAGTCCGTTTTGTAACAATTGGGTAATCATTCCTATCAAAGCAATTTGGTGTTCCTCAGGAGAATGTGACCTTGACAGAATTGAACAAAATCATATTTAGGTCAATTAGTGGCTGTAAATGAGTTTATGGTGTCCCGGCCACCCTCAGTCTAAGGCAAATACTTGTTTCAATATAAGTAGAAACTTGAGATCTGCAAAGTCCGTGACTCATACTCGTGAACTATCAACTAGAAATGTAAAAGTGCTCTTTGCATGGACCTTAAGTGGTTCTGTGCCACTCGAATTCTCAGGATGACGCGTGCTGTTCCCTCTCCTGCCGTGATGTGAGTTTCATTGACTATGGCATATGTCCTTCTACTGCCCTCTTGATTGAGACATAACACTAAAAATTGATTTATTCGTATTTCTCGTGCCCGGTTCGCCCAGCGAGAATTGGCACGCAATTGGTGCACAGCGCTAACTTCACTGTGATCAACAGTTTCGAACACATCACTCTGAGCCATTATTCCTGGCTATCGTGATTGCTCATTGTTGGTACCACCGGCAATAGTATTTTGCTTACTGATGCGATAGTCATACAACTCGTTGACTGTACCGCTCTGCACGAATTTTCGGAACATCAAAAATATTCGGAAATATCATTTATCTGACTTAATGAGATCCTGTTTACTCCGGCCGAAAACGTGATCCATCTTACATGGGCACACTTCCGCGTACTTACTACCACGTGCAGTAGTTATCGATCCATTTCTCTACCATCTGCAAATAGATTTATTTTTAAGAAATCCTGTAAAATAGAAACAATTCCTCACTCGTTTCCTAATATTTCTGCAAATTTCGGCCTAACGCGGCAAATAATATTGTTCGTCCGACGATATCCGATCCATGAGTTTAGCAAGGCCACCTCAAAATCGATGGCAGAAGAAACCGAGGGATATGTATATACATTCAGCCAAAAGCAATGCAACATATGTAAGCAGGATAACTTGCACAAATAGCATTACAAGCGCTTAAACGACTGGCTTGAAATATGTGGTTCGCTGGCAACGAAAGCACAGTGACTTGTTGGCACGTTGTCATGAGAATAAAGAACTTTCCATATTTGTATTTTTAAGAACTCCAGTTGTGATACGAAATCTGATTGAGTCACAGTTTGATTTAAAAGTGCTCCAGATTTGGTTGTTGGCTTGTGTTCGGTGAGATAAAATGATGCAAGCTCTCTTTAGATTGCGGAAGACACCCGATCATTCTGTTCTTGGAAATGATACTGTTTGCTTTACAGAATATGAATCGGTGGATAAAACTAGGCGAAATCTTAAGGATGGCATAGCCATGATAACTTACCATATAAAAAAGTTGAAAAAATACTTTTTATTACAAGCTACGGTCTTGCTGACAATTCGTTTTTATTTTAGCGTTCTCTAAGATGAATCGAATCCCCAAGCACGGACAAAACTACGGAGTACGATTAGTTAGCCGTAGGGCATGCAAATGTCATAGCGAAATCCGCAAAACTTAGTGTGTCACCAGACACCTGCTATTGAGAACACATGGTGGCTAGAGAATAAAAAACTGGAGCAGACATATGCCTCAGTTAAGCATTATCCATTACTATCGCAGCGATGCATTTTGACGTCCTCGAGCGAGTAGGATTTAACTGTCTAACTGTCCAGGCATTACAAATCCTCTTTACTTAACTGCTTGCAATCAGTATTCTTGTTGTTATACACGTCATTTAGATGCGCTGTTCTTCTTTTTGCTTTCAAGGCTTGCGTTTAATGTCAGCTCAGTGGAACGACCGTGGAGCATAATATCTTTTGTCCACAGTACGATGAGAACAAAGACGAAATCAAGGCACTACCAGGGGATTTATTAAATCCATCTTCGAATAACAATGCACCGTCTGCGATAAGGCGCCTGTTGACAGTGAAATACAGTCTGTCCGGGGACCGACACTTGATTGCCTGTGCGATTAAATTCTTCTGTTCCTCTTAGCATCCAAACTGCAGTCATTGCTGCTTCTCGAGGCATGCCATCACAAATAGCTGTTGAGTGGCACTATCGGGTAGACCATAGCCTTTTCTTGCATTCCACATTCGGATTTCTATCTCAATATTTTAACTATCACAATAGAAAAATTTGCGAACGATTCCAAAATGCGGAAAATACCACTAAAAACAAAACCGATACGTTCGGACCAGGTTCTCTCAATCTGACGATTAAAACTGCCCAAATGGCGACGAATCACCTTGGGATTTTTAAATGGAATCACCATCCATACGTGCCCTCAGCTATTGAAATGAGATTCCAGTGCCTACTAAGGACCCAATTAAGCTTAACTCTTATAAACGGCTCTTTGACGCTAAGTAGACTCATTTCGGTAGTATCTGATTCAGGTTGGTTGTAAACTGTTTTATCAAGGGACTTTACTGTCTGGCGATTGCCAAGCGGACAAAGTCCTGACGTTCGAACACGAAGGTTTCGGGTTCGAATCCCCACCGCCGGACAACTTTCCTATCTGGTAGCCCTCTGTTTTCCAAGGCCCCCTTCCTGAAAAATGATGCATATTGTTATTTAATTAATAAAGGAAGTAAATGGTAAAAGATAAAAGAAACTCATCACTGACAACTAGGAAAATGCGTGGTGTACCGATTTCCTATGGCTTGCTGAAAGTTCGTGTAAATGTCTCTACGTGCTGTCCGACTCGAAGTAAATTATTCTAAAATGAAAACGTCCATATCTGAGTTATTCCGGCTAACTATCAACCGTTCGTCTGACGTCGAGGCGACGTAATACAGTGCCTGCTTGATCAGCTTTTACGAAATCAGGATGGCTTCAGTGGGAGTTTTGTTTTCGTAAGCAACCTCTACACAATGAAATTTATTTACATTACAATAAAATTGGCTACAGATTACATTCGGGTACCGGGAGATCTGATTTCGTTGATGAGTCGATTATTGTATCTGTGAAGGAAATGTCTTCGATATTAGAGTGATTGATTTTTGTTTGTAAATCATATCTCTAAAATGGATTGTAAATAATTTGGCAACAAGAATTCTAAAGCATTTGTCTGTCGCTTTTACGGTGCTTAACTCAGGTGGTCAGAGTCACCCATTCTTCTCTGTCCACGAGCCAAGCAATGCAGTTTTACAGATATTGAATGATGCAGCGCTCTTATTCATCATTATCTATCCCGAGACCAGACAATATTGCTCATCACTTAGTCGACTCGTAAGCAATGGACCACGAATGTACAACGATTGCCTCGTTTCATGGCATGGATTTTGAAAGTTCATCGCACTCCTCCGACCTTATTAATTTATTTGCCACTGTTGTCTTATATAGACGTCATGAATGGCAAGTGCTATCTTACATTGCCCTGTTTCTGAATTCCCTACGGATGTTCCCGATTTCTGGTAAGTTTTGTGATTTTGGACACTGTTTGAAATCCAGTTGAAGACTGTTGAAGGCCCGTGAAAGCATTGAGCGAGATAGACAACTGCTCTTCAATGTCACTCACTGGACAGAAAGTCATTACCATCCATTTAATCCTTTACTTGGCGATCTGTCTTTGAAAAAATTTTCTGACAGCTTTGATTCCCGGAAATTACCTTGAACATATTGAAGCAATTCTCCCTGAAAGAATTTGATTGCATCCGTACTTAGAAAGCAATTCAGTTCGGCCTGATGGATGCGTTATTTTCGGAGGCTGCCTTCTTTCGACTATGATAATAAGATGAGGCGAGTTCATGAAGTTTACATGTCATAATTGACGTGAATTTTTCTCGTCAGTCCAAAAACTAAAGAGCACCTTTATCTTCTGCAACCCATGCTACCACAGTTTAATTCGCCACGCTGTTTTTCTTAACATTTGCTTTACTGTTGATTTTAAACAATTCGCGGTTGAACTATCCAATCATCTCGTACTTAGGCTGACTATTCTTTGTGTGTCATTACCGGTAACTTCAACGGATTTCATACTTTCTTCCCATCATTCCCCGATTTTCTCAGTCATGTCCAACCTCCTACACGAAATGGGGCTTTTCTTGACCCAGGTCTATTTAACTTTCCCAACAATTCTTTGTTTACACACATATTCCCACTGGAATGCCTGACCCTTACACTTTACTTAATCGTACCAGAATTTATTATAAAAGTAATTCCTCAACCCGACCTATATTTCTCGTTCGCATAGTGACTAGCCGTGTTTGCTGTTGAGTGAACTTGAATGCGTCGCGTGATATGGTCGGCTCCACTGACTTTTTAGTCTTCACTTTTCATGATGGAATACAATACTGTGGGCAACTGAATGATCACCCTGACTTCCATACTTATGTCTCCCGTAGCGCTGAGTCAAATTATGTCCTACCTGACCTCGTCGATTTAAAGAATGGGTGTACAAATTGTTGCTCAAGTGAGAATTTTGTTCATTTGCTCTCTCATCCGCGATGTGATTATGCTAACGAATTCTCTTGTCTTGTTTGCTCGTTTTCGGCGATTCCCAAGAAACCAGAGAAGAAAGAACGGTATCCGTCCCTGGTTTTAATGATGTGGTTGTCGAACACATAAAACTGGGAATATTTTTTCTCCTTCTTCATCATGGTACTTCCTTTTTTAACGAAACAACACAGCACATCATTTTCAGCAGCAAGGCCGTGGCTAGCAGAGCTTCTAATTGGGAAAGTTGACCGAACCTCGACGGACTGGAACCCACGACTTTATCTGCTAGACCACCGCCTGTCAGCTAAAGTTATTTTACCTTTCTCCCATTGACTTTACTTGCTATCCATCACACCCGATATATCGTTGAAATAATCACTTGTGCAGTGAGCAAAAGCCTGTGGCCATCCAAAACTAGGGGCGGATGGGTAGTGTCTTGTGTTGGAGTGCGACAAAACACTAAAATCCAGTTGAGTTAGCCTGAGACGTTGGATTCACAATCACCGGTGTCCAGTTCACTTCTTATTGAGGGTAATAATAGGCCCGCACTTCTGTTGATTCCTAGCGAGAAATAAGATGGCTGTACATCGCTTCCTTTGTTTTGATGGCTCGCTTAATGCCGCGTCGGCTTGGCGAATCCCTTCACCACTATTCAAACCTCCCGCCGCACAAACTGATCCGAAAACAAGATTTAGTTGTGTGACATGAAATCATTCATCACGAACGTCCAACGCTGAACTGATCACTGGGAAAATTTGGAAGTACTGTACAGCTATTTCACAATTATTAAGAATCATCAACAATACATATCCATCGTTCCCGAACAGGTTTACGCATAAGGGACGAAAGATTGTGAACCACTACGGTAGCCGGATGTGTAAGCATCGCAAATTTTATGGAGAAGAGAACTATTGATCCTATTTTAGGGCTTGTCTGCGTTTCATTACAACTATTCTGTTTTTTTCTCTCCCATACTTACATTTCAACTAACCAAATGAACTGAATTGTAATGGTTAAACAGATTAAGCTTTTATTACTGCCAAAAATTCAAGAATTGGAATACCTGAAACCCTGGTAATGTGTTGATGACATGCCGATTATCAAACTCGCCCTATTGGGACCCTATTTAGTTCCATGGAACAAGTGGCCCCAGAAGTCATAGAGAGCACGCCTCTTCCATTGTGCTCGTAAATGAAGTATGAAGTAGAAATTTACGAAGTAATTAGGCAGTTCTTCTGATTTATGTCTGTAGACAGTCCGCTGCTATTTTGTTGAGGGCAATCAGCCCAGTCAAATCCGATTCGAATAAAGGCATTCAACAAGTGCACGTGACTGTTGTCTAACTAGAAAAACATCCTAAAAAGAGCCTAACTACCATTCCGGATTTTCTGTTTCTTTCTTCAAAACAGGCTTCATTTGCTTCTGTACAGGACTCCTGCAAAAATACTACCATTCAATGCTTTTACTTACTGATTAATCTGGAGAGGTATGATAAACCGACTATTACCGGCGGAGATCAATCAGTTAACATTGTGACGTTTGGGCTAAAATATTGTAGTTTTGGTTCTTCTCACCTCATCCCACCTCCATCCCGGTCGCTTTTGCATGCGATAGCACTTTGGTGATCCCAATTCCCTCATTGTACCATTACATCTATGTGTGCAATTTCATTTTAAATCTCACACCTGAATTAGGTTTTTTTTACTAAAACTCGATCCAGGTTGCCTGATTTCTGCAGCCCAACTAGGAGGGTAAGATGAGCAGACGTACACACACACAAACACACACACACGGAAGTAGTCTGCTGACAGAAAGCTCATGGGTGGTCAGTTGAGGGTTGAAATTCAAAGCAAACGATGTCTTAACCTGACTATGGACGAATTCGTCTGATCCAAAATAGGCGCACATACGGTTGCAAAAACAACAAGAACCAAGGCCTTCTTTTAACTGGGATACCTAGCACCAAATGATTCAATAATTCATTAAATCTACACGAGGAAATTCCTGGTAGGAAAGTAGTGAAAAGGTACACTACTGATATTTGAGGCAAAAGATGAACTAGAAACGTTTTTGTCCCTGATTTCTATCTTATCAAACAATTTCCTACCAGGGCATTAGGAAACGTGCCTTTTTATTTCCCATGATTTTTTGTCCACCAGACTGGAAAGAACGATGGACTTTAGGAAACATTATCCAGACGTTCATTTTTTTCTCTTAGCGTGCTATTTAACCTTACTCGCCTTACTGAGGTAATGTAAAGCTATAGGAGTTTTCAACTTTTACGGCGGCTATTTTTCTATTTTTCGATGAGAAATAATTCGACGATGCATGTCAACGATAACACCTGTTAAGGCCATCACTAACTAGATGAGAAACCGTCACGTCCACCTTGGTTAACCCCGGGGGTGGGCCAAGTGTGTAACCATGACGACCTAAACTTGTCCGAATGAATGACATTTTGTCATATGCTGTATGCATGGACAAATTTCAGATTAGATCATAGATTTGTAACTGTAACAGTTGAAAAATTATGCATCACAATCTCGAACATTGTTGATCTAACCTGTTTAACAAGAATAAAAACCGTTTGGGATAGTTAAACAATCATGCATTTTGCGCAGCCTGTGCAGGGGAAAACGTGAATGCAACCCATGGTATTTCAGTCACCTGTGTGATTTACTTAGCTTTACTGAATAGAAGCCAAATATTAATGATTTGTTTCGTTATAAAAAAGACAAACTTATCAATCGTGACGAAAATATTTTTCTGGTGTCCACTAAAAACCACTCACAAAGTTCGATGTTTACTCCGTCGGTTTACCTTGCTATCAGTGTGATAGTGATACCGTTGTGTCGAAGATTGTACTAGAAGAAAGTGAGCATCCACTTCCGTCAATCGACCAATCAATCAAAGATAGACGGACGAAGATTTGGTGACGACCAGACTTGGTACAATCAAATAGGACCTTACCTGTATCAGCAGTAGCACTGGTCTTTTGGATTAAACGTCTGTCATCTTAAAGGTCAAAGGTTCGAATTCCAAATCTGCCTATCACTGGGGTGGTAGACAGCAACCTGCTGTTCCTCTGCTGTTCAGCAAACGTGACATAATTGAATCTTATGTGGTTCTATGCCAATCTAAGTTTCAGATTCAAGGTTTTCTGTTCTCGATCCCCTCACGTGTACTGGATCTTGGTGGCTACGGGCTTGCGTAGAATGTGTCATTAAAAAGATAGAGTGACTTCAAATAGGTAGCTACGGTTCGACTGGAAATTGGAAAAATTAAATCAGTAAGCGCGAGCAGTGGACAAACTACGTGATCAAGCCGATGACGGCAAATACTAACGTGAAAACCGAGACTAAGTATGTGGCTGGGAAGAAGATTAATTTATCCGTAAGCAGAATTAAAATAAAACGAACAACTAGTCGTAAATGTTTTTTCTAATTATCAGATGAAGTTACATTTTTAAAAAATTCAGCTTTTCCGTTGCAGACCAAAATAGGGAGAAAAAATATTCTCTGCAGGACGAACTGAAAGGAACGAGTCACAGGGGTGAATTCTTCCGAATCTTTTTAAGAGTATTACTTGTACTAATTTTTCTGATAGGCAAAATGAATGGAAAAATTCAGCCGCGAAGCTCCGGATTCGCCTTGAAGAATAGGTCTGCTCTGCACAATTCGTCGATAAACTACTGACTTTCAGTCATCTAGTAACCTCAGATGACGATGGCAACCATTATCCGGGTGGGGATAAAATATTTTTCATCACATTTGCATCTACTATTGAAATTCATACCGGATTAGCAAGTCGCAACTGTAGTACGCCCGATTTACATGTGATATGCCTGTTTGCCTTATACGCTGTTCGAAAGCAAGTATTCATTTCAGCCCACTTCATGACTGTTAAAAACAGTCTGCGGTCACTAAACGATAGCCAGAGAACTTGAGACGGTAAAAAATCGTTTGTTTCAGGCCAAAAATGAAATGATCACTTTGGGGAATTTTCCACGTGTACCTGAAATCATTGCTTGTTTAAATGTTCGTAGCACTAAAAGCATGGTCTAGCAGTAGATTGCTGCTGAACTTGAAGATCAAAGTCGCAAGAAGTGGTAAACCTGGAAAAACGTGGTGAAATCAGCAGTCATGAGGCCCGAAGTCAAAGATGGCCCAAATAGAATCAAATTGCTAGGGGATTACCATTTTCCCGAACGAATTCTCAAATTATTGAGCCATTTGCACTTTTGTCTGTGCGTCTCTTAAATGAGTTGGAAAATATAAAGCTCTGTGTCCACGGCACGTCTGTGAATACCGGTCCACGGTATTGAATGTACATGGGACTATTCTGACCTGGCAGGCTGACGAAATATTCCCCAAGGAATTGAAGAACATTCAGTGAATTAACATTAATACAGCTGAAAGAATTTGGATTCTACAGGTTTCACGACATTTTGTAGTCATTGGATATAATTTATTGGTCTGAGGCTCTCTTTTACCAGCTTCAGCTTACTCCAAAGCAAACCTGAGATCGCGGCAAAATATTTCACAAATGGTCACCTCACGTATGCACAGACATGTTCAATCACATGATTTGGTGCCCCAGTTTGCATCATGTCCAAATTTGTGCTCGAGAACGATAAAGATGAAATCATTTCCAACCGTGGACGTGGCGTCTAAACCACCGACAATAAATATAAAAAATTATCCTCACCTTACCAAATGAAAGGTTGGCATGATTTCAAAAATTCATGTTCACCGAAGTTTTCTTGGGGCTCAGTATTCCAAAATCTTTAGCAAAACGGTAAAGTTCCCCTGCCGGGTTGGAATTCAAAATGCTTAGTGTTGAATAACGCGGATTTCCCCAAGCCTGCTTCAGAGTTTCCAGCATTTTTTTTTCAAACCAGTCATATCAAACGGGCATGACATAATGTATTTTTTTCAATATAATAGATTCCGTCAAGTTGCATAATTCATCAAGAGTCCTATTAGTCTGACGAAACGGCTGCAGAGTTGATGTTTCCATGGAATTCAGCGTTGAAGTGAGTGTACTCTGAACATGAAGTTACTTTGAAACAAATAACCAATAGAACCGACATTACTTATTGTCTGCAAAAGACATACATTTGAGGTGAAAAGGGTTACGTGGAATCGAAAATGGATTGTCACAATTCACTTTCGAAAAGAACGACGAAAGTTTCAGTTGCACTACAGATATATTGAAACACTCTGATGTAACCGTAAACAAGTACACTGTTTTCCATACTTGCTAAATTGTCTGTCAAAGCTCAGTGGAAAATGAAGTGACCATCAGTTCACATGAGAAGATGGACCAAGAGTTTGCGGGTAAAATTGGAATCGATTGATTGCTCCAAATAGACGGTGTAGTTTAGAAATGACCCGGTTTAGTCTCTGATTGAACGCTATTATGAATGAACTTTTTTACGCCCTAAATGACTCCCTGTGGCTTGCACGGAAATTGTGCCTCTTTGATGAAATGATTGTTTTATTTTCTCGTCAACCGATTTCGTGTCCATTGTGTGTCTTTTTAAATTACCTCAATCTTCACTCCGCGTCTAATCCGTTCTGCGGCTGTTGTTTGAATAATCAGTAATCACATTACGGGTGTGTGCAGACTTGCATTGACATTTTTGTTTGGAACATGCGAACGCTTGCAAAACTCTAGGAACTTTTTTGAATACTGTTGAACTGCGAACCCAACTTAATGCACTAGGTGACTAATCTCTAAGCCTAGACGGTCGGTGATGCAGTCTGTCAAATCAGAATACAAATGAGAAATCTACAAATAAGCTATGTGGCATCACCTAACAAGGCGTGTACCGGGGAAGCTTAAAAGTGGTACGAAAACAGTTAAAATGCATTTGATCATGGTTTATCATTTCTGTGCAAAATGTGGTTGCCTAGTCGACAACTAGATGGATTAGCAATACGACACGTGACCAGATTGACAAGGTGCGAAAAAAAATTGTTCGATAATTGAGTAGTCATTGTTCATCAAAATTTGAGTAGAATTAGATTATTGGCAATGGCAAAGTTCAAAGGAGCGTCTCCTATAAAATTAAATAAAATGAATATGAAATAACACGAGGAATTAGCATGACGAAGTGTCACACGTTTTCAGCGCAGAATTTGAACGTGAACTCTCCAGTTTAGAATCTGGTCATTTCTAGTCATTTGCCGGTTTGGTGGTGGCTTTTGATTTACCAGAAAGCCACTTCTGGAAACCTAGCGCATCGAAGTAAAATTGAAATAAGTGAACAGACTTTTTGGGATAGTAAAGCATCGATAGTAGTACCAGTAGCACGGGTAATATTAGTATTGGACTGACCTCCACTGTACATCTTTTAATGATCGTTGCGTTTCATTGCTTATGATAAACCCTGCGATTTACAAGTGTTAACCCTGTGGTTTCAAAGTTCTACTCTGCCAGTAGTGGTCATTTTTGTGATAGAATGTCTTTTGCATCTACTGTACTCCCAAACCTGTGTAATTCCTTCGAAACAACGGGTAAACATGTGCATTCCAAGCCCTGAAAATATGAATTTCTTGATGAGTTTGTTGTGTGTCACTTTAAGATAACCACTCTGCTATTTACTAAATGATGCCCAATATGGTCATTTGCATTGTCTTTTTATTGCAGTACGATCAAGCAATCCGTAATCCACACGAAAGACCAAACACACCTAAAATTCTGGTTTTCTTTTTTTGTTTCACGGGTTATTTGTTGTCTTAGCTCATCAATAAGCTTTTTCATTCCATTCCGGTAGAGTTGTTGGATATACAATCCAGGTGCGAACATTTGCATACTCAGAACGGACTGAAAAGCAAATGAATGGGATGAAAGTAAGCATTTGGTCTAACGTGAAGTCTGCGTCCATCAGAAAACGGATCAGAGGGTGAGAGTTTTTGACAGAAAAGCTTTGTTCAGAGAGAGAGAGAGAGAGAGAGAGAGAGAGCAAATGCCTCACATGTGCCTGCACCCCTAATTTTCAATAGCTGTGTTGGTTCTAGCTCAGTTTATGGGTTCCCGTGCGGTTCCGGTTACTGAGCTTGGAATTTAAATTGCACTTCTTAAGCATCTCCGTAATCCTTTTATCAAGACATATCTTTTATCACTTGTTTCCTCTACTAATGAAATAACAGTTTACATTATTTTTCAGATAGGAGGTCGTGGCCAACCGAGGGCTGCTAATTGGGGAGGTTGACCGGCGGTGGAAGAATTCGAACGGGCGACCAATTCCAAACACCACGACCTAATCCGCCTAACCACCGCCGATCAGGTTGGATTTCCGGACAGAGAGAAAATGGGTTTGAGAGTAATACCCTCTCCGTGCACCATCGGTAGCTTGCAAAATTTTTTTGCATTGTTTAATACCCAAGCTCTCATCTTCCACCATTCTTTGTTCATCCATTACACGACCAGCAACTTCTTTACGGTCTTATTAGTTTTTATTCCAGTTTTGCTTTTTGGTCAACGTCCAATAAACGGGAGATAGTTTTGTAGTCTAACAACTTTTACCCTCTGTGTGCAGTCAGTCAGGTCCAAAATGACCGTCATTTTTTCCCTGTCAGCAGGAATGATGATTATGCCTTTAACTTTCATCACAGTGCATGGTGCTTTGTGTTCCGCTTCAAGGCGGGTGTAAAATGACGTTGCACAAAGAATGTTAGAGATTATGATTTACTTTAGTTTGCATTTGGTTTTCTATGGCGATTTAAAAGCCAAACTCAGTGGCATGAACCTCACAGTACATTGTAAATATCTCGGACGTCTAGAATTTGAATACACGTCACATGTGGTTAGGCTTGTCTCTAGGTGTTCTCGATTATTCTTTGGACCGAATTTAAAACTAGCAGATTAGATGACGTATCGGTCAACTTTTGCGATGTGTATCAACTCATTTCCACGATTAATGGCAAATGCTACTGCTGGCCGTGTGTTACCTTCAATTTTCTGCAAGAACACATCGATCAACTGACCTGACACTGCACACCCTGAGTTTCCATTCGTTATTATTTGCTTATTGGTTTCAGTCGCAGATACACGTAATAAGTTCTAAAACTATTGATTATGGTGAGAGTAAACTTGAGTACTCTCATTAATCAAATTTGGTAAACTTTCTGGAAGCATGCTGTTACTTCCAGTCGAAATGAACCAATTACAGATGCTTGAAAATGACGAACAGCACTTAGGGAAAGCGTTAGAACTGGATGAACAGTGATAGTAATATATCACCGTTAGAGACTAATCTCTGTGTGATTTCACTTTTTCCTTCACCGTAGTTGCTAATGTGTTCGTTATTCTGATTGCTTCTTAATCCGATGTGCTTATTTTTATGGATCTCCTCTCAAAGGTATCTGCCTTGCATACCTCTGCAAAACCTGGTCGGGGTCTGACATGGAACTGCATAAGCAACCTACACAACTTCGAGCTTGTTTGGCTGATCACGTGTCAATTTTCCTCTTTCTTGTTACTGCTCGTCGTTTGCATTTAATCTTAGATATTCTCTTATGAGTCTTACTATAATCGCCAACGTTTAGGTCATCACACAACTTTACTGAAAAACCGTTGATGCTTTCTGTTAACCACTTCTACGTTACATCACACCTACACATGGCAACAACTTTCAGATTAGCTGATGGCGTTAATCAGGTCTCCGAGCGAGCACTTTTGTGTTTTTCTGGCAACATTGTTTATAGTAATCCCTCACCATTAGAACGGTTGAACAATGAAGAACCTAGACCGGTGGCCTAAATATTAGGATATTCGATTGACAATCACTTGCCTTGTATACGCATCCGAATTCGAAAGTGATGAATGTGCACTAACAAATGACGTGGCTCTATAAACAAGATTATGTGTGATCAGTCTCCGTATTGGTCATAAAGCTTTATCTTTTATTTTTTACTCCCTTAAAAATGAAACCACAGTGTACGTTATTTTCAGGAGACAGACTACGACCAACAAACGGCTGCCTAGTGGGGAGTTGAACAGAGGTTGGAGGAATCGAACTCGCGACCTTCAAGCCTAGATGTCACAACGTTGACCGGCGCTAGATCACTGTCGGCTGATCTCATGGCCAGCATAATTCAGGGCTTTTGATGGAAATTTCATATCCGACTGTCTAGGCTCACTGCGTCCAGATGTTCCACTCAAACAATCCCAAACCAACTCGTTCCAAATTTTGCAACTTCGCTTTGCTTGACAATTCTGTGTTTCTATTCATTACACATACTCGCATGTTATTTTTCTGTGTAACGAGGTGAGCTACAGAGCGAGTAGAAATCGAACAGCAACAATATAAAGAAGAAGTTGTTTATCCAATTCCCTAATTTCCCAATGGATGATAGGAAATACAAAACCAAATGGTTTCATCCAAATGAAATTGCAATTTTTACCAAGATTTTGTGCATGATCAATACAATGAATTTCATACCATTTAAAAATCTAACAAAGTGCGTCTTCGTAACAGATCATTGCAATGCAAACGGATCCAAACAAACAACATGAAACCGAAATATCAAACAATCCGACGGGGACAGAATGACAGTGCAGTTGAAGAAAATTGGATAAGGTTTTGAAACCGGTGAAACTTTCCTCGACAGGGTAAGGCTAATGTGCCACGGAAAAAAATGCATCTTTCGCAAGGGAATGAACCCGAACGCCAGGTAAACGAAATGCATTGTGAAAATGCTTTCATCTGATTATATCTGCGATCAAAGATACTGCGACGCGATCAGGCGTCAGTTTTTCGTAGACTGATCTATCCATTTGATTACCAAGAAGTCCAGAATAAGAGTGAGTTTACCAACCTGACAGCAAACAAACTTGTACACTAACTTTATTTGAAATATATGTATGTGTATTTAAGTAGTAAATTCAAGCATCAAATGAATCACGTGGATGGACACGACAATTGAAAATACCTAAGAAAGATATCATAGCTGTATTCGGCTCTATTCAAATTTTGAATTGGGGAAACCAAGTGCTAAGTTTGATTCCAATTTGATTCATTTTAGAAATAAAAAATGATCAGTGCTCGTTGCACAACTACACCGGTTAGACATTTTTAGCCATTCGATTCGAATAAGTCGGTTATATTTGTCCTGTTGAGGTGTAAACCGTGCGAATCTGCCTCCACGACAATGTTGGTTTATTACTGATGAGGCTGCTATATCAAATTCGTATTAATGCCGTAATTCATTCATAGCATATCTACAGGAAGAATTTCGTGAAATATCAGGATGAAAAGTTGTTCAGTAAAATTTTTGTGTACCCCTTGTCAATCTGTTAAATTTTATGAATCCACCTGTTGTCCCTCTGTTTGGTATGACAGACTAACAGTTTCATTCACAAAACTTGTGTTGGCTATGATCTGCCAAAGCCACGTGATCTAATGAGCATGGCTAGCGAGAAAACAAACCTTGACTTAAAACTACCATTTTGACGGGAACCCCGAGAACGTTTGATTAGTTTTACACACACCTTTCGGTCCAGTACGAAATACCAGTCTCAGCCTGGGACTTCCCTGCAATCACTGATACGGTTGTCCTCTAGCCTGTTTTACGGGGCTTGGATTTTGAGATTGAAGCTTAGTTGGAACAAGCTAGCACTGTACTGTCCAATTTTCTTTTTGTAATAGACCAACTAAGGTTAGATTGGCATGCCATCAGTCCACATAATCTATACTTGTCTAAAGCAATTTTGTTTTTCATTGCTTTTGTAACGCCTATAGGTGTTTTTACGATTATTTCCGGCGATTGTTGCTATCAGGTGTACACCGGGTTTTTAGCACTTGGTTCGACGGAAACAAAGTGGCTATTCCGCGTATTTTCAGACTCCATGTCCAACGGGGATGTGTGTGCCTGTTTGCCTTTTGTTCGGTTACCACTGAATGCGCTGCCAAGTGCAACCGTTTCTCCCCGTCAATTTCTACTTGTGTTTGGAGATTAATTTCACATTTTTTCTGGGAAATTGTTCACTTTTCTAAAATGTTTCTTTAAGAACAATCCACCTACGGTTTGAGCACTCAGTGTCACCGTCAGGATCCTCGGATTTCTAACAATCAAAGTTACTGTACAGACAAGAGTTTAAGTGTGGGTATGTGTGACAGCACGAATGCGAGATTACATCAGGGCGTGGTTCAGAGGAGAAGTTAAAATTCTTTCTCAGCCTATCCGCACAGCAGGTATTCAGTTACCCAATCGGTCTAGTCCAGTCTGTCAGTCAGCCAACCAGTCCGTTGAGTGACGCGGCCAGCAGAGATTTCGCTTCATGAAAACACTTGACAACAATACTATAAATCAAGAGAGCGGACATTTTTTGGCTCGAATGAAACCAGCTGTGAATTTTTTCATGAATCTAGAGCAAACTATATTTAAAAGATGCGGATTTTCAGATTTCAATTAAAGTTAATTACTTGTCGAGTTACCGTTTGTCCGGAGACATGCTTATAATAACAACAGATGGGTTGAATATGTTATGCGTAGGACATGCCTTCTATGGACACTTGTGCACGTTCGACTTGGACAAACAAAAGACATTGTTAGAATTCTGGTCCCGGTTTCACAGTATCCCTAAAAGATTTTGTTACGTTGAATCAACATGGCCTTTCACTTATTGCTTTTACTTGTTTCATGGCCGAAGTACAATAATTCAGGAAGCATGCATTTGATACTGCAAACTTGCCGAAACAGGAAATGACCGATTAGAGGTGAGGCTGAACACGTTGTTTTCAACTGCATGAACTCCACGGTTTTAGTCGCCTGTGATTTAACCACACAAGAAGTTAGATATAAAGTGTACGGGAATAATCAACAGCATCATTAATTCATTAACTATCTGAAGTTATGATATCCCAAATTCATCCGAAATCAGACTGGCAGCATCAAGATAAGTTTATCTTTCCACCAGATTTTTTCCTATCAAAACCATACTAAAGTTCTTCACCATTTCAGATATTTTTGGATTGGCACTTGGCGTACTTATAGATCAGATCTTGTCTGGCCTCCTATTTTCTTCCTTTAACTTACTTGCCATTTTCAAGGACACTCGATCAAATTCGAAGCTACAGACCTTCCTGAACCAACCACCAAGACAGAATAATTCCGACAACACCTCGTTAGGATAAAAGATAACCGTATATATATATATATATATATAACGGCTGATTAACTGTTTTCGTACCCGAACTTTCACGTCATTGGTGCGTGCCCACCGTAGCCTTTAGGACTTGAACCACGAACCTTCTGAATGGAACGCGTGTGTCAACGCTAAGCTTCCAGACCCCATTCAGGTTACTCAGAATTGCCGAGTTCAGTGCATCCAGAAGTCGTGTTCAGTGATAGCCAGCAGTATCCGACAACTTCGAAGGGGAACACGCCAAATGTCCCATTTATTAACCCAGTGGAATTCTTCCACTAACCAGGTGTGAGACGGACGGGAAATTCTGAGGTTTGTGAGTGGAAAGTGCAGTGTGGTAGACAGTGAGTAGAATACTATATAAGCACCGGGACATATACATATATATTTCAGAGGACAACCAACAAATATCAGTAGAAATCTTTATTAAAGCAGGTGTTTATCTTATTGAATCCAGTCCGTATTACTAGCATTCAGGCTTGTTGCAAATTGGCATTATTTGACTACGTACAAATTCATTAGGCATTTGAGGTGGTTACTGGAGCTAAGGACGCATACATTTCGAATTCATTCTCGAACAACCGAGTAAAAGAATCAAATCATGATAAGAAAATCTTCCACGTTATTCGGACGGGAACAAGTTTTCCCGAACAAAAAAGATGGCTCCGTGTTGTTACAATCACTGTTGTTGGTCCACGTGATCTCGTCGATCTCCCAATCAGCAACCGGCTTGCTGGTGAAAACTATCCTATTGAAACCTTTCTAAGGTATCCAATAAAACAGAAACTAGTACACTGACAATCATGCTGTTTTGTGATTTGATCCGGATCTGTCTTACAGATCGAACCACAGCTCAATAACAAATATAAACCAATCAAAAGTCTTAGTTCATAGTTCAACTCAATCTTCCCCCAACAGCCCAAAGGAATTCACGGAACACCACCCAACTCGACAGTTGCAGCACCCATTTTTTAAAGCCTTGTTTATTTTGACTCCCAGTATGGATAACTTAATTATCCACGACGGATGTGTTGCACGTTCCCGTTCATCGCGTGTTGTCCTGATACCATTTTTCACACCAATAATGTACAAATTTAGTTCTCCATTTGTGGGGAGAAATTCCAGATTGATGCATTTGCCTTAAACATTGCCCCAACAAATTCGTTAGAATAACTAAGCAAATAAATCGGAATTTTCTTTTCCCCTTTCGGCTCTTTTGAAAGCATAAATGTAAACAAATAATCTTTATTCATAAAACAGAAATTTTCTGTCTTTTAAGTCTGTCGGTCATTGAGAATTTAACGTAGGATACTCCCAATTTGGATGACACAATTCAATGACTATTTTGTACAACGAGCGGTAGCATACTGGTCGTCCTTAAAAATAAAGGACCAAATATTTTCAAATTAATTGTTCCTAATTCTTCAAGTTCACTATGCTTATTATTTGTGGATTTTTCACGTTACGCGAATAGAACCTCTGTGTGTCAACCAAATTAACCTATTTTCCATTGTCTATAATTTTCGACTGACTTGACTTCATTGACGTCAGCGAGCAGAACATTGTTGTCCAGTCATCTGTTTCAGTAATAACAAACGTGATTAATATTGCTGATAGTATTAGGCGATTGTTAAATGTCAGCGTTTCAGGTAGTGAGCATAATTGGTCTTCTTGTCCGATAACACCTTTGGTCATTGATAAGACCAATCTCGAGAGAGGTCAGACGGAGTAAGCGGCGAATCAGTCTGTTAGATCCTCTACGGAAAACTCTCCCTTACTAGATTTAAACAAACAAATTTGAGAATACGAACCTCGGAATCGTTTTTTCGGTTCGAATAATATTTCTTCTTTAACTTTGGTCTTCCAAAAGCAGATGTGTACTTCATCGAGACAAGCGTTCAAAGGAGAATATCTGAAAAATGGTAAAACTTGTCGATAATGCTAGGTCCACATTCATACTCCAAGATGCTGACCACATGAGTACCGCTAATCAAATGGAATGCGTTAGAGAGTTGTTGTGTCTGTGTACGAATCTGTAGATTGTCTCCGTACCGTAATTGTTCGATTGTCCAATTCTCACTGGGAAGGTAACCAGAATCAAGTATGAAAATTGGGTATGAATTTAGCCAGTAATCATCGTCTTATATACCACTAAATGGAACAGACGGAGAACATGTGCCACTGTCACTGATTGTCCAGTGTAATGAACGAATCTCCTTGAGTGAATGGCATAACAACGTGTTGACAGATGGTTAATTGTCGGTCAGGTGAAAGACAGCGAGTGTTATCAGTAACTGGTAACTGTGAAAGGAGTGTTTGACGAAGGGATTAGTTCATGGAAAAATGAGGTATGAAGCTGTCGCTGTGTCATACCTGTCAACAAACCCCTGACTCATGGATTGGGTAAAACTGACTGGAACATTTATTTACAAACTATTTTTCGACTTTTGACAGTTGATGAGCAAAAGTCTATTTATCGTGTGCACAGATCACGGGAAAACTTTAACATAATCACGTTCCTGTTTTGTCTGCTTCGTACGGCCAAAATCAGAGCGTACTTTGCGTTCACAGCGGTCCACGTGTGTAAAACATTCAAAAGGGTTTTAGCAAGAAACGAACTTTCATTTAAAATTCCGTTTGATTCGAGAAACAGACTTCAGCTACTAAATGCTAGATCTAGAGCGAAAGTTTGTTGGGGCAAGTAAAGTCAACTCAACTGGCAAAATATGCCGGTGAAAAGGAATTATTCTGGCTTTGTAATACCATATTGAAGCAAGAGGCTTTAGGGCAACGTTCTCACGATTTGTCAGTCAATACCTTTCCCAGCTGCTGTGGGTCTGCTTTCGAAGTGTTTGAGGTAGATGGGACCCTTGCAATCTCGGGATCTAATGAACCTGGACTTTTCCACTAATGTTCACCGTGACACATTCTTTCACTTGTGATACCGCGTCATGTTTGGGCTTTTGCCTAGAAATCGCAATGGGAGAAGCGTGTTCAGCCATCAGTCATCAACAGACTTATGCAAAAGCTTGCTTGTTTCTTTGCTGACGTCTTGTAAAAGCTGGTGAATTTCGGTGAGGTGTTTTATTTCTAATCACAGAAGCCATGAAACATTGCGAGTACCCACTGCTGCTATGTGACTCTTTGAATGAAAAAACTGTGACCACCGGTGAACCTTGTGCCCGATCACTTATCGCTCTAGTTAGCGGAGTCACTTGGTAAACTTACATCCGAATCGGCACTTCCGAGGTTCTCTGATGTGCATTTGTTCATTCTCGGGTAACGTCAAATCAAAGAAATATCACGACTCGAGTCGAACGAATTGAATCCGTCAAGCAGACTATTGCAAGTGAGAGTTACGAATTTCTTGTCCGCAAATACTGCCTGCAAACGACGAGTAATTTCAGCTATGCCAAGGCATTTTTTCGTAAAAACAAAACGACTAATCTCCGATTTCCGGCAATTTCCTTCACTTTTTTCGAACAACATGGTTAGCTGAAGGGTATACTGGAGATGGAAATCTGTCGAACTACACAGAGTTTCACACATTACCTGAACGCCAGTTTAAGTTGTATTTGTGAAAACAAAACATGAAGAGGAATAACTGAATTTTTCATACAACAAAATTCATGAAACAAAAAGGAACAAATCCATGTAAACACCCGGGCACAGTCTCATAATGTGCCAAATGTGGAGAACAATGATCGATGGGGAAGAGCGACTTACGACTCATATTTTGGCGGCTAAATTCAGTGCTCGCCAAACTGAGTTTCGATTTGTCCATTTTTCGGTACCGCATCCAAAATCACCTTCTCTCTCTTGGTCTAGTCACAACCGAGATATATTTAAGTGTGTATAGGTTAAAATGGTAGGGAAATTGATGCGATTATGACTCCAGTTTTCAGAATTCCCGGCTGGAGATAATCCTGTCGTTGGAATTTAGTGGACAAACGTTGCCTGTTCAGGCATCCAATTTCCTCTGGAAGTCATGTCAAACGGCCGAAGTGTACCAGAATTGCATGAATAGAAAAGCAATGGTATAAAGCCCAAATTTTGCATCCGTTGCCAAACAAGAGAAAACCGAAAGTACATCGCAAGTGTTCAGTAACTGTTTGTAACCTTGAAAATTGTTCCAATGGCCATCAAGAACGTTACCTTGTCAACTTCAAACATCGTGAACTGAGAAAATGTATCACACTAGATGCGATGTGTATCTGATGAACGCGAGATTCTCTCCACCCTTTTGCCTGCGGGATGACAGTCTGTCCTATCCACGCCCGTACCAATACATCACACCTTGTTTTTTTTCCTTCTTCGGTTTGGTCGTTGGCAAACTTGGGAAAATAAATTGATACCACTACTGAAAATCGATTGCAAGCGATAGTTGCTTCATTCCACTTTTTGGCACAATACCGAACAGTCGCGTACTATTTCAGACAGGCTTCACACAATTGCGTATCAATGGAGGAGAAAATTCTAGTTACTCTGCCAAGTTCACGGGTATGCGATTACCATTTGGACGGTTTGGAAATGATGCCAGGCGGTTTTATTGTGTAGTGGGAAAGTGCAAAACTTGTAAAACGTGGAAGGTACCGAGAAATGTCTTTGCTGGCAGAGCTGGGAATCTAATATTTTTATTACAATTGTTACCAGTGTGGTCAAGTCCATCTAGCAGGACGATAAGCAGGGGTAGTAATCAGGTGAGCACCCGTATAATTGTTCTCAGTCCTATTTTTACGGTAGTTAAATAATGACATGATCGACTGACGATTGTTTAGCATCAACCATAGAAACATTCGTTTTTGTTCTTTAAAACATCACACTAACTGTTCTGAACCACGGAGTCGTGTCTCTGTGCCGAGCAATCAATCTCTGGAATCATATCTTTCATCACATCATCATACGACTTCGCTTGAGTAATATTTTGTTTTAAGTTTCTTAAGATTCTGATCGCTGAGCTTGACGTCTAGATAGCAGACGTCTCACCACCAGTAGAGACGACATCGTCAGTGCGTGTGCCCGTTTGTGGTGTTCCTCAGTATTTATAGACTTATTATTAGCCTTGACTTTGGCCTTGCCAGTGACCTTGACCTCGTAACCGTTTTGAAATATCACCTTTGAAGGTCTGCTTGACTGATAGGGCTGTCCATGTCCAAGGTTTTTTTCCGACCTAATGAAAATGTGTGTGCAGATACGGATCCACGCAAACTAACATTTTTGTTGAGGATGAAAACAAGCTCATTTGAAGAATGCTATTGAATCTAAACAAACATTTACTGTAAAATGTTATTAGTCGTCTAACAAAATGTTGGCGCTGCTGAATATCATTTGAATTATTATTCATTTCTAGTTCAGTTGAAAGCACGACATTTCAAAATCAATGGTAAACTGACGGAACAAGATCATGAACGTAGTACACAGATTCTTACAAGAGCTTAATTCAAAAGCAAACGGCTGTTCTATAGGACACCACAGATTCCAGGCTACGTAGAATAAACAGTTTTAGGACATACTGCCAACTCATCATTGAGTATTGACAGGTCAAAGACAGTGGCTTTAATTGGGACCAATTCCTAAAGTAAAGGACTTTCCTTCATGTGATATGAACATTATAAAAGGTTTACAAATAACATGAAGGATTCATCTGTCTCCCTCGTCTAAACAATGGTGTTCCTGGACGAGACAGAGAGAAAGCACGGATTGCGAGATGCAAATATCCGTTTTACTCTTTTGATTCGAGCAGATAAAACAGGATAACTGACGTCAGAATGAGGTTAGGAGCAAAGTGTTTTACTTGTGCCGTTGAAAGATTTTTTAAAACAAAATGCTTGTACCCAGCAATCTGTGTTGTTGTTTGAGCGACTAGTTGTTCTCGATTTCTTGAAAACAATTCTGATTTATTCATTTTTATGATGAGCTATCTTGCAGTGCAGTCAACCATACCAGTCGATCGTTATCTGCAATGCCTTGTGACCGTACAATAACCATTAGCGGATGTTTGTTGTGCTTTTTTAGTGTTGATTTCGAATAACCTACTGAATAATGCAGCGGTTGTAGTCTTCGCATCACAATCAGTCACCTCGGCTTATGGTGCCGTTTGGAGAACTTTGGAAGCGTCCCAGCAATCTTTTTTACATCTGAACCTGCTAGCTGTTCATTGACAGGCCCAGTTGTGAGGCAAAATATTGAATCCCCCCGGTAAAGATGCATGCCTGAAGTTCTGATGGAACGTTTCAACATAATCCTTCATTATTATTTTTTTACTTCCTTTGTTAATGAAGTGACAACGTACATCGTTTTCCAGGAAGGGTATTTCGTCCAACAGAGAGCTGCCAATTGCAGAAGTTGACTGGCACTGGGAGGATTCACACTCGCGATCTTAACGTCCAAACGCCACGATCTTATCCACTTGGCCTCCGCCGGCCCGATTTTGTTGTTCTCAAACGTTCCAGTCTCATTCGGTGACTTCTTAATAACTCACATTCCAAATACGGCCGGATCTTCACAATATGGTGGCTTTTGGATGTGAAAGTTGCCGGTTCGGATGTTTCCATCGCCGGTTGATTTCTCCACCTGGCACTTCGTTGCTCGGGGCCTATTCCCCGAAAAGAAAGTACTCAATTAGTGGATCAAAAAGGAGGTAGAGCAAGCAAATTGGAAAAATTATTGTTCTATTTACACTAGAATTTTATTTATTCATCATTTTTGCATTGAATTTCTTCCTTCGTTCCATGGGGCTAACTTCTACCGGCATTTCCTAAATTTCTCTGTTTTCTAGGTCTAGAGTAACTAAGCAAAAGCATAAGAATATTGAACTGACAGTATTCTGACGGGAATTTCCCTTGGTCGAATTGAAGTAGGAAATTTGGTTTGTGAAACAATTTTACCATTTCTATCAAACATCAGTCACGGGCAAAATTATTCACAAACCATTTATTCTCACTGATTTTACTATTACTGTTGTTTTAACGAATGTAATTTCATCCCACCTCAATCCTAATCCCGCCATCATACCAACTGTTATTGATTAAAGTTGTATCCAACACGTCAGTGGCTTTCGATTTGATTGTTCATTTGCCAAGCGTAACGTTGTTTGTGAAATCAAAACGATCTGGTGCGCCTAATGATTGGTTGGAATACTGATGGTTGAGTGACAAAAAATAACCGCCTCGTCCTCAATTCATAGTCATTATCGAATTGTGAAAACTTTTGGTCTTGCATCCCCATTTCCGGCAACTTAAACGATAATTTTTCCATTGAAACGTACCAGTGTGTAGGTTGATTGGTGCAAACCTCAATAAATCAGTAGTTCTAGACAAATTGAAATGGGAGTGAAAAATTACCCATTTTTCCCAAACTGAATAGGTCAATAAGTCAAAGAACAAATGACGAGGTTCTCCCGCTCGCTCTCTCTGTGTATGTGTGCAACCATGCGGTTATATTGATTGCCGAAGTACACGTTTTCTTATTCTTTTCTAGTTTTCCGGACCTTGACCGATCATGCTGGAGGATACTGGTTATTTTTAGATTTCTTTCATGTCTGACAGCAAATCATTTTTTGATGGAATCAACTTATTCCCGGGAATTTCATCCAAATCAAAGAATTTCACAATTGCCGGAGACTGTCATTTTTATTCGGAGTGATTTCCAATTCCAGGTCCCGTCAGTCCAGCAGGTGATCGATTTAAACCAAGGTTTATTTGAATTTTTGATTTTCCAAGATGGTCGTTGTGTTGAACGACTTGTGCATCAGACGGACGACCGTGAGCTCGCACTGAATGGGCTCCACATCAGTCGACGAGGAGATGGGTGATCACCTCGACACGTTTGAACATGGTGGCCCGTAGGAATTGGTTTTGAACCTATACCCGGCGGTTCGAAGTACAATGCAATCAACAGTTGATTGGTAGACCCCAAATGAAGAATTTTCGGCCTTCTACACTAAATCTGTTGGCAAGAAAATCCCTAAATTGGAAAATACAGCAAGTCTAGATAAAATCACACCAACATAAGGCAAAACAAACTGTTGAATAATAACGTGAAAGCTTTCTTCCGACCAACAGACATTGTGGTAAGAAAAAATGAAAGAAAATTTTGGTATGCAGAGGTGTGAGCAAATCAGAGTTTCACTTCTGGATGCGTACAAAATATAAATAAAGCCTTTCTGCCAGTCTATTTTTGTGCAGAACAAAGGTGTCTGTGAGAATTGTAAAGGTCAATTTTTTCGCATCTTTCAAAGCGTCCATTCGTGATGATGTCCACAAGTGTGCTCGTGACTTTGCAACCAGGTGACATTTCCGTGTTCATCATTCCAGTGATTCTTCAAGTGTACTCCACAGTTGTGCATCCTCTTACTGATTCAAATAAGATTGCAATGCCAAACTAGACAGGAAGTTCAGGTCTGGAATTAGTTGGCAAAGGAAACTGGGGTACACATACGTGATGAGCCATGATAACCGAGAACTTCATCATTTCTTTTCGTAGATTTTTGTTCTGTTATACACGTGTGCAGCATGCAACTTGGAACAAAAGATGTCTTCATCTGAGATGGAAATGTTTTTTTATGCACCTCATTCCCCCCGCAGGACTCGCTTAGCATGGGCCACAGGAGATCACTAAGAAGTAGTAGAATCAATGGAAGGAAAGTGGATACTAGATAGCACAAGAAGGGTTTTGGAAAGTACTGAAAGTTCTCTTTAGTAAGAAGGTTCAAGGACTACCGGTGAATGATTTTTCAAAAATAATCAATCATTTCTTGCTTGAGATTTTTGCAACTAGACCACCTATTTTAGCTGAATTTTTCGATGATTTTTGGGAAACAAAAGATCCACTAATTTTGAACAATTCTAATACTTCCAAACGACGAGATGTTGAATCTGAACTAGTTTTGACCTTCTTCTGCATGAAAAATGAAAAATAATAAAAGAACTATAGCTATACAAATCCTAATCCTGGGATCTGGTGACTGACTTTTTTATTCTTTTATTCTTTTATGCAAGAGAGCACAATTTTTACCGTATATTCTCTGCCTCTAGCACAGTCGCACTGTTGACAGTCTGCTCGATCGATTAAACCATTTTAACTGTAAAATCAATTTCCACAGTTCGATATCTTTCAGTCGATACGTATATCACTTCCCTATTGGGTCGCATAATATGTGCACCCAAACAGGAATTCCAAGGGCCTCCAAATCCTAACAAGAACTTACTGGCAACTTAGCCAAATACCCAGTTCTGACCTGTAGTCTATTCTAAACGGAGTCTCCTTTGATCAGCTTCACAGTCCTAGAAAATCTCCTTTGAACTTCTAATTTTTTTTAAAAAAAATCGAGGTGTTTAGACGAAATATAATTCGACTGTAAATTCTGGAGATATCGATTTAGTCAGTTCAAGACTCTATCTTGTCTGGATAGATGTAAATCGGACCATAGATCGTTTTTTATTGGTCAGCCTATTGGTCGTTGCGGACAGACATTCCGACGCTGGCTACTTCATCTGTCTAAATTATGTTTACTTATCTGGATTTTGGTCATGAGTACACTGGTTATCCCTAGATGACAAGGCAGTCAGCGCTCTTGTCCAGATAGATAATCTATGCGGTCTATTAGTCATCTTCTGCTGCTAGTTGCTTCTGGCTACCGCTTAGTAGATTTTAGATGTCATTCAATAAGTACAGCATCCACTCTATGTTCCTCAGCAGTCTGAGAACTCGGCTGCCCAGTAAATGAACGGTTTTTCGCGATTAGGTTGTTGTCGAGGCTCATGAACAGCGGCGTTTGTTTTCCAAACCCCGGATACGTTTGTGCTGCACATCATGGCTTCTAAACAATCCTCTGTAATCAATGAATCACAGAAAATCCTAAATAACAACGTGCTGCTCTCTCACTCCTGATTCTTGTTTCAAAATCACGTGACTTTATCACGGTGAACTTGGCCTGCTTAAAAAACGGATAACTTTTTCACTTAGGCACTTTCCAATTCAAAAACAAAATTTCTAAAAGTAAACTGAATGTGAAGAAACACGGAAATTCTCACATTAGAAAATTCAACCGTTCTGTTTTCTGGCATTCAAAGGTCCTTTCCAAAATTTACTAATTTAATTCGTGCCGTTTTACTGGAAACATTGTCCATGGTATTTCGTCTGCACAATACACAGTAAACGAAAGTCGATGTTTCGCCTTGGATTGATCCAACTGAGGGGCGTGCAGTTTTTTCGTTAGCCCTGTCCGTGATACAAGCCAATTCTGGCCTTTCACCCGTGGACAGTCAGATCTGTACTCGGTTGCTCAGATGCGGTGGAACCGTGATTGGGAATGTGGTTCCATTCGTCTGCAAGTGGATTCTACCTTGGAAGATTGCTCAACTATCTTTTAGATTGCATAACTGAGAAACCGGTATTGATAGTAGTGGGAACAAAAGAAAATGATGCAACCTAAAAAAAGATATTGAACGAACCCAGATTAGCAAGCCTAAACTGGGTAACAAGAGGCTGTGAAACCTGGTAAAACGTGCTATCCAAGGACAATAGTAAAAAGTGACCTTTGTGCTACGACTGCGATAGTTTATGTCCAACTCGATGAACACAACAAATGTCGAGCACAATATTCGGAGTGGTGACACTTTCTGTAAAGTGGAAAGTAGAATGACTTTGAGCGTGTTCATCAAAACCTCAGCAGACAAATAAGGTTGACATCTGTTGTTCTACTTAAGATTGGAAATAAAAATTAGACTTCCATCATTGTTCGATATGATATGTGGAAACGATTAGCAAAATACAATTGGATAACTGTTCGAAGGCCGATGCACATGTATTTCTCAATTTGTTCTTCATTTTGAAACTATCAAATGGGCACGGTCACTTGTCTACTTTATTCCTAATTATTCAAAATGTCGCATTTCAGTGAAAAAATGGGAGGGTAAAAATGAAAATAGACGAAAATTTACTCTCATCACCTTGTAAAAATGTGGAGAAAATATCATCAAGGAATAATAGCATCATGATAGGCTGCTCAGGAATTCGGCTGAAAACCAGTCACGATTTGTCAAATTCGTGATAAATATGGGACAATGGAGTACTTATAGATATTGATTGTATAGGCTATGGAACGAAAAGCGGATCGTGTCGAAATATGAGAGCGACACTTAGAAAGATCGTTGTGCAGAGGATGCGTGGGTTCTAAAGGGATTCTGTGAGCAAATTTTTCACTTGTTGATAAGTGCTGATCACAAAGATTGAAAGACCACTCAGTTAGCGGCATGAAAGACACACGACTAATAATTGTTAGCCCACGGCGAAGAATTTTAGTCTTTTTTAAATACACCTAGAAAAGTAACAGGAGAAAGGTAAAGAAGGATTGAAAAAACACGTTGGTATACAAATCCGCAAATGTTGCTTTATTTCACATTGTAGTGCCGAAGCCTCCTGATTTGAAATGACAATCGTCAGATATTCTTTATGCGGGGAGAAATGTGAGAAGTCCACTTCAGATTTTTATCACTAATAACTCCCAGATATTTCACAAAATCAATCCTGGTAAGTATTTTTGATGTTATTTTAAAACCGCAGCCAACAGACAAAAGCAAATTACAAGTAGATTAATCTGGTTGCTTACGCTCACTTAATACAGTTACGTTGACACAGGGTAGAAAGATTCGATGGTAAAACGTGTCGAAGTGCTCGTGAATTTTATCTGCATCACGGGTTTTCCCGTCGTTTAAAGGTTCCAATTAGACTTTCAACAACCACGAACCAAGTAAAATTCAAAACGATAGTCTTTCGAGAGCAAAGAATGATTCAGAACGATTCACATTGGACTGTCACGTCACGTGACTGGATCCAAAAATACGCAATATAGATATCCTAGTGGTGGATGTTTCTAAACGGTGGTAGTAGGTGACCAAGCAACAGGATACGGTGTGGTCACTTTAAAGTGAGGCAAAACAGGTATTCGAGAGATTTTAATCCCATCTGATTATTTTTTACGCACCACCCATGGAAATCACGGGAGATCAAATGACAACAAGTAAAAAAGACACGGATGGAATTAACGTAACGGAAAAGAAACCGTTACTCATTCAATCAGTTCCTGAATGTGTCCAACTTGTTCACGGATTTTCAAGCTTCCGTCTAATACATATGCGAGTATTGGCGCAGCCTATGCCAAACCAAGTCTAGCCCAGTTCGCGGCCAAAATACCAATACAGATTGACTAAGTGGTCGCAGGTCATCTCGAGGAAATGACACCAACTACATGGACCTCATGGACAGACACACGTCTTCTCTACAAGCGTTTCGGATGAGTGAACATATGAGCATTCCAAAACACAGAAGTTCAGCGTATCCTCTGTCCTATGGCGGACAAGGCAAGAAGCAATGCACATCCAGCAACCATGAGACAAAAATCAACCACGAACTAGGCACACAATCGAGAAGATTTTGTAAGCAATTTGGAGAAACTCGCTGTAAAACAATGGAAGAGGAAAGCTTAGAAAAAAGCCACGCAATTCTTATAATTCAAAAGAATCACGTGTGAAAGGCCGTAACGGGAACAGTTCTGAATTGTCAACCGGTACAAGGTCTGTCCTATCTCTTGCTTTCTTCGTCATTATGAAGCAATCGCCTTTTCTTCAATGATTCTACTACTAATGCCGATCCAGATTTCCCTGTGTTAACCTATCACTCGTTGCCATTAAAAGATGGCGGGCCTAACGTTATTCGAACAAGCAACCGTGGTGTCACGATTCTCTCAAATTAGTCCAAATATTAATAACGCGGTTATGGTCAGATCTTACGGTCCACCAAAAACACAAGTCATAATGTGGCAATGAATAACGCGAACTTTAATCTAAAGTTTGATGACAAGCTGAATTAGTATCAATTGCTTCAAAACGAGGTGAGCTCAGTTGCTGTCCGTATATTTCCCACTTGAAATAGGGTCTAGGCAGACACCGGCAAAACAATCATAAGCCAGATTTTTGGTTGAGGATTTGGCGATTTTAATCCAAAAGTAGTCCTCACGGAATAAGAACCCCTTCTGGGGCACATTGCATGCTTTAGTGGCATACGTACCCCTTCGGTTAAAGTGTGTTTTGAGGTCTCTTATGCGGAACACATTGGTTGCAAGTCCAAATCAAATAACCAAATGGCTTACTCCACAACGAATTGCATGTGAACCATGCTCTGACTTCAGGAAAGCTTTACTCGCTTCTATTTTTCCGCGTTCAACTAAAACGGATTCTAAAATTGGAGTAGAAAATTGCACGAGCAGCAATTTTATATCGTTCCACTATCGGAATATTTGTACCTGATGCACTTCATTCCATGAAACAATGTTACCACTTGGCCAAATTCCACGTCGGACGGATCTTTGTTGTGATTTGAAATCAGGACCGTGATGACAGTTCTAACCGCTTGATGATTTAAATCGTTCGGGTGGTGGACTGAAAATAATTCAGAATTTATGTGAACTGCATGCATGATTTGATACGTTTCTCTGCCCAGCGATCACACAACCATTTCGATTCCGAATTCCAAAACAACTTTGCCTGTCTGAATTGCTAATAATTTCGTAAATTGGGGAAGATATTTGAACCTAGAAATGTCAAAAAACTGGATGCGATGAATAACGTTTCAATAAACTGATTTTCCCATAATATAGCCTAGCATTATTGTTCTCACCACATCCTGATAACAGTTAGACAAAATATCGGCCAAGATTATTCCGTGAAGTTTGTCACAGTGTCTGTTGTGACTGGTCGAGGCAGTCGTTCACGAGTAGTTTCGTAACAGTGCGATCAAACAATTTAATGAGACTGCATCACCAACTGAATATTCGGACAAAAATTAGTCTTTGTCTTTAACCGATCGCTACGGAATCCCAGAAGGCAATTCTAACTCCGAGTGATATGCATAGCCCAATTGAAGAATAACTTTCAGCCACGTGGGAGAAATCGAGAGAAAGTTTATGACTTTCCGCGCGACCGTTTTATGTCTGTTCTTGACGTGCTATGGGCTATGGGCTGACAGAAAGAAGTGCTTTAAGACAACTTTTGTCTCCAGATAATAAACGGCCTAAAACGAGATTACATTAACTAAACGACTGTGTGTATTTAGGTTTGCGCGTGTGCGGGTGTGCGTGGATGAACGAAGCTTAAATGCTGTTTAAGTGCTCTTTTAGCTAGTATTTATCCGTTTTACCGGATTTGTCAAAATTAATCACATTGTCCCAAAAAGAAGACTATTTACGAGCGCAGACTGTAAAAAGTGTAAACAATTCTTCATTTTGCCAAACCCGCATGATGGAAAGCATCTGCAATTCGTTTCAAAATACAGCAATTTTCGGATCATCTTTGACGAATTTTGCCATGCACCGACATTTTGTTACTAAATCAATCAAAGTTTCTTTATACATATATATATTTATATATTAAGTGTGCTTGGCAGATTTTCACAAATACAGAATCGATTCCGCTGTGACATCCTCAACTCAACTCCATCCATGTGAATTACGTGTGCTCTACCAGCTGAGTTATAAGAGGCCACGGAAAACGGTGCTCGAATATTTCACTTGAACATCAATAGTCAGCGATCCGAATTACGCAGACACAAGCCATCCACTACAGTGAACATTTCACAATTTGCTGCCAGAGTAAGGTTTCCTTGTAAATCGACCAGCATACACCAGTAACCATTGATTATTGGATAGAATGTCCGAAAACATTTCCGTGTCCTCCTACATCAGAGTCAGTTGCATCCATGCCTGAGTTCGAATCCCATTGAAATGGAAGACTTTACACGATTGGAACCATTATAAATATATATGGACATATATTGAGGATTAAGTCCTTTGACGTCTATTTGCATCGTACGATTATCCTCACGTCAACTCGAAAAGGATAAACTCCTCACCACATGTATTATTATTATTATCATTATCTATCTGTGGATTCCATATTCAGCCACCTATCAAATAACACCGATCTGTTGCTCCCTAGTAACTGGAGCGACCATTTCTTCTGGTGGCAAGCACAATTTCCCGATTTGTTTATAGCTTTAGAAAATTATGGCAAACGTTTATGAAACGTTTAACTTGGTTGACGCATTCCCGTGAATGTGGTTCCGATATGCTTACCCTAATCTGATTTCATCGATGCTCATTAGAAATTCTTTAGCATTATCTGCCATAACACGATCGTGCTTCTGAACCACCAACTCGGCAACGCGGCGTAATCGAAGCTGGAAAACAAGCAAACCCGGGGTTTCGAACTATGGCATTCGAGTCAAAACCTGATCAGTCACATTGAATTGGAAATGGAAGCTTGTGTGCGTGCCGGCCGGCAGTAGGCGGATCACGAATGCTGATTCACGTTCTCCCCGCCATACAATATGACAAATGAATCGGAATTGAACGTGCCACATCCCAAGAGGGAAACACAGGGAGGTAAATTTCACCTGGCAAAAAATTCTATCTATATTACTCATCTGTTTAGTTATAAATCACCAAGCCAAATTTTGCGCACCTGCACACACGAACACACGCGCACACAAATGCACACAACTTATTGTATGGGATCGCAGACATCCCGACAAGTGACTTTTTCTTTAATTCGACCGTCAACAAGTGATTTATCACGTCGAAAAATAAGTCGGTAAATTACAAATTAGCATACACTGTTACTTTCCCGAGGTTTCCGACCGCATAATATTTGCTTGGTCAGCGATCGACCTTTCTTCATTTCCGATTTTGTTTGTCAGGTGCATGTATGCGCCTTTCCTGTGGTTCTTTTTTGCGTGATCTGTGAGCTGGCTTACAAATGCCGGCCACTAAAAGTGTTCCGTTCAAATCCACACTTCTTCTTTCATAGTCCAAGCAAACCTAGCACGTAGGACGATGAATCGGTGATGGAGTGAATAAGATGAAGAAATGGGCAAAATTTCCATTCCAAACGCTACCAATGCCGATTCTCGAAACATGTTTTCGTGAGTACACATTTCACAACACTGACTTATTTGAATCAGATGCGTCGACTGCAATAAAGCTACAAACTCATGTTCCCGATTATCAGATATAAAATTGAGCTAAGAGTAGTGAAGTAACACTGAAAATCCCAACTGTTTCAAGAAAGACCTGAGTGATACTGATTAGTATTCATCTTTTTTATCTAAAAGAGAGAGGTCGAATCACACTAAGGCAGTGTTAAGGTTCTTTTGCACCTGGCGCCATCGAATCTCTCTCCACAGTACCACCAGGCCAGAAGAAAACATAGTTCTACTATTCAACAAAGGAGCATTTTCGTCTGATGAACATGGCCATTCCATTTTTTTTGCACTGATTCCCTCTTTCATTCACAAAAATGAGCTGGAAGCCATGAAGTCATAGTCCGTTTACCCGGACGAATGATGGCTATTCGCCATAGTAACGTAAAGGCACATCACAATCATTATCTGCTGATTGATTGTCTAATTGGTCAGTGGGCTGGTGGCAACGGGGCTCGCGTAACCAAATGTAAAGGATTATCTTTCACAAATCTGAGATAGTGGTCGAATTTGGTGATTGAATTCTTTTCAGGATTGATGTTAATCGAATAAGGATTCTTGACTTAGCTTGGAAACAGAACGTCATGGGAACGTAAGCACATTTGACGTAACAAACTGTTTCTTTAGTATGTTGATTAGAGCACTGCAGAACTGGTACCACGTTAGCAAAGAGCATCACTTTATCTAAATATTAACTTCACGTGAAGTTGATTTCAAACTGGGGCTGAACAGTTGACTGGTTTGAAGGTAGAGCTGGAACAGTCAAATTACGAAATGTTTTCTTTGGTAAATTGTATGCGTTCAGTTTGCATAACGAGTAATCAGTGGGTCATAGGTGAAATGATTGAACTCCCACTAGAGTCGGCTCGCAGTGCGATGTCCAGGCTTCATGCGGCTGGAAGCGTGATGACCGCCCAGTTACGAATTCGAACCCGTGAAAGGGTCTGACTTGCCAAACTTCAGACCACTTAGTAACTTTGCTTATTGTTTTATGTATTGGACATCTGAGCTAGTCTAGACAATGACAAGTTGGTGTACTTGTCTACGATACAGTTAGTAGGAGTTCTTCGGCCGGTGTTTCGGAAATGAACAGGTGGTTTTACCGATCATGCGTGTGAGACAGAAATCCTTTTACATTTAAAGTTGGTAAATACCGCAAAAAGTGAAGCTTAGAAGAAACAATTGCCAGTTGTAAGCTGCAACATAAATTTTCCGAGCACCCCATATTTTCCAAGTAATGCGAACAGAAAATGAAGCTCTTTTGTTGTTAATACCATTTCATCTTGAAAAGAAGAATGAAAGTTGCGCGTTAGATTAAGTGCATTAAAAGAGACGGAAGAATCACTGGAAATACGTTTGTTGGTGTAAGAGAGGGAGGGGAAATTATCAGAAAATCTCTTCTTATCATGAGTTAGGCATAGGGGCATGAACGAAGTAGGTAGGGTTGAGTAGAAGAGAACAAGTTCAGCGGTATTCAAAAAGTTTGCCGAAGTTATTTTGTAAAATGATTCAGTTCTTATTTCGTTGACAGAAAACCAAGTCTTCTGAACGTTTCCGGCCAATGAGCTTTTGAAGACGCATTGCATATTGAAATAGTCCCTGGCCAATTCTGCGATGTGTGAACTGCGTGCGGCTGCAGAACTGATTACGGGAAATGTTGGATGTTACGCTATCCACATCGTTACTATGATAATTGCTTGAAGAAATGCAATCAATAAATTGTCGAATGTTCCCTTTCTGAGCACCGGGTACACCGTAGACGTCAACGGGGATGATGTGTCGGAATCAACTTGGGCAATGAGACTTACAGCAACTCAAAATACAATTGATTTTTGTGGTACTAGTTTAGAAGCAGACGCCAGAAGGTCACATCGTTCGTGTCGAGGGAAACTGATCATACGACTATCTGGTATTTCTACATTTCCATTTATTTTTACCTCGAAAATGCCATGACCATCATTACGGACAAAAGTACCCTCAATTTTTCCGTGCAGTTACTTATTCCGTTGGAGAATTGTATCCACAATTTTGCTTCTATTCGCACAGGTGTCTTGCATCTTATATCGAGTTTTCCCCTGAAAAAAGCTTACATATAAGGAAAATAACGATAATGGCATTTTGGCATTTGGCATTTTAGTCATTTCAACTTATCCTAGATCGACTTCCCGACTACCAGTTTACCCCAGTGGTTGAAATAGAGAATTTTCCCAATTTCACACAAACTTTGGGTGAACGTGAAAAATGCCATTGCACGCGATGAATCGTAATGAGCCAGAAAATACACCGTTCCATAATATCAGCTGGTCATAAAAAAGCTACGTCTTAAGCAATAAACCGGAGTCCTTGTTAGCGCGTGATCAATCTATAGAACTGGAAATAGCGTTACGCAACTATGCGCAGTAGGAATAACTAGTCCATCGAAAATCACGTTGCTGTTCATTCACGACTCATAAACACATGCATGTACATTTATATTTACATACATTTCGAAATGTCACTATATATATATATATATTTGTGTATATCTATGAGCAAATTAAAACGTTATCGGTGGTATATCTTCAAACTAGTTACACCGGCTATAATTCGCTCGCTCCTGGATCACCTTAGATCGGATTGGCTGGTTTGTAAGTATAAGCGGTCGCGAGATTACAGTGCAGCGTGTTACGCGTAAACTTAACACTATTACAAGATGATAATTAAAACTATGTGCTAAATTCAAAGGTCGGAAAGGTGCTCTAAATTTATGAGTTCTAATAAGTCTTGCCTTTGTGTTAGCAACTAAAGAATGGATTTCTGTCGACAATACTCCCGTGTTTCATAGGGTACTTTGAGTGAAATGGAATGCCATGAGTTAGCATAATACAATGCACTAGATGTTTCCTGAGAAAACCCAAAAACCATCCATTTACAATAGGTTTGGGAGAATTCGTACCTCCATCCCGTTCTTCTTGACCAGATCCCTATGTGAACAGGATAAGGGCGAGATTTCGTAAATGTTCACTTGGAAGGAAACGTTCCCGAATTCGGCGAGGGTGACTGAATTAGAACGACAAATTAGCAACAAATTGGCCGAGTCGCATAAAATCATCTTGTCTACTGTCTAGTAAGACTCCGCTTGGTGACTGATGAATTGAGTGGCGAGAAAATCCACAAAGGAACAGAAATCGTGACTACTAGTTCCTCAGGCATGTCGAAATATTTTGAAGTTTTTTGTCCAGGATGCCACGAAAACTTGGGGGAAAATTATCGACCAAGCGAGAAGGTGCAATGCTGGTAGGCGGACTTGAAACTGGGGAAGAAAAATCCACTAACATTTTGGAGTTGACTGAGTGCGGCGTTTGAAATCACCGAAATTTCCGCGTTTCCAAAGATCAATGCCGCAAATTCCCAACTCGATCCGCAATGTGAGTTAACCATCGCATGGTACTGGTTAAGACAACGCCCAAATATTTGACGGAATTCATTTTAGTTAGACGAGAACTCTGCGGTAAAACTGTGAATAAAAGTGCGAGGGAGGAATAACTGAGCTTTTTTAAGGTGTTTTAAAGAGCTTCTCCCTGAAGAGAATTTGAGAGAAAAACATGGTGCTTGAGAGTGATTTTTAATAAAATAAGTGTAATTAAATGAAGTTAAGATACACTATCGAGGACCAGTGTCGTCAGCGTTCTCAACCGATCTGGACGAACAGCACATTGGAGACTCCCTGTAATCTATGGGTAGAAGAAACAAGAAGAATATTCATCTGCAAGAGGCTGAACAATTGTAATACAAATTTTCGAGGTCACGTGGACATCGCTGTCAAGAAGGTGGCTGGAAATTCAAAATCGCTAATCATTCCCAAAACAGGCATATACTTTGAACAGGCTACCATGGTGATTGGAGCGTCTGGAGCGTCGAGTTTTAAAAGCCAGAGGATAAAACTGAACTGTTCCACTATAAAAGTTTAGAAATGCTATCTGTCATTTGTGTCATGCAACCTGATTTTAACAGGCCCGGTCAAAAGTTTTTGAATGTGTCCAACTGGAACCGGTTGAATAGACCGCAAGTATTTCCACCTTTTAGTTTACAAAAGGCCAAGAGCAAGCGTTAACGGGTAGAAATTTGAGGGAAAATTTTGCAAACAGTCGACAGTCTTATGGAGCTATTTGTTTGCTTAATCACACGGCGACCTGTCGAATCTGTCGTAGGAAGATATTTTTCACTCTTCTGACAATTTATTCATATTTTCATATGGCAGGGAAGTTATGGGTTTCTAGGTCTCATGGCATACAGTTAGGCCGAACGTGGAATTGTGGCTGAAAGATCGATTTCATGGGGGCTTTGATCATTGAGCTGGGCATTTGGATCGCAAAACAACCATTACAAATTTTCCAATTCATTCAGAATTCCATACTTTCAAGCGAAGAAAATAGATCCGAGTAGGAGATGAGAAACAAAGAAACAAATAAATACAATATGCTGTTACAGGAGTAACAAAACAGCTCGAGGATTTGGTAATCAAACGAACTAGAGGTGCTACTGCTCCAGTGATATACATTTTGGCTTAAACACAAGCTGTCGAATAATGCAAGTATTATCAGAGTAGTTCAACAATAGCTGTGCATAAATGTTTCTTTAACTAGCAATCACTTTGCAATGAAAAACACTGCAAAGCAGATGTCTGATAGTTGCGTACTTTCTCTGAACCTCTTACGCAGGCGAGCACCCAACCGCTGTACAGCCTGCGCTTGCATAGAAGTTTCTTTACGTGGGTATTTGGATACACCACTGTACAAACTATTTCGGAATTATGCGAAAACTGTTTGGAAATATCACTCACATGGATTATTGAGATCTCGCTTGCCTAGGTCGGAAAGACGGCTGATCGTAAACGGGCATATTTGGGCATGTGTAGTGTAACGTACACTGGTTATCAGGGCGCTGCTTTAGGATCTGCGAGCAGTTATGTTCTTGCGAAGTCCAACGTAAATGAAAGTTCCTTACCATTTCCCGAATACTTTTGACACAAATCCGAATTGACGCGTGAAATGACAAAGCAAATCATCCTACTTCGGCCCAAATTGGATTTAAAGTTTTCTTCCCTGTACTATTCGCCTGACTTTTCACTCTGTCCCATCCTCCTCATAATGAATACATTAGAGTTGACGTTTTTCGGCGGTTGATCATCGTTGATTTAGCAAGCGTTTAATTTGGCATAAACCAGAACACAGATATTAGCAGAGTTCTTCTCAACACTCAAGATTAGACACCTAGACAAAGTGGAATACAATTTAATTAGGACATATCGAAAAAAATGGACGTCTGGTGCTATCATCTAATTTGGCATCTAGTCAACCATAGACGAAACTGATTGTATGCGTGAGACACAATTCTGCTTGAGTGTAATTATTCCGAATGCGCATTTGCATAAATAAAATAAATGAAAAAACAAAAGTTAATCGACAATTTGTCTAGGTTTGGTCTTCATTTCGGATTATTTAAGAGACAAAAGGATACAGAAAGAACACATGTTTTGATCTCTTATGATGTCAGGTCAATGAAATTGATCGGTGAGTAAACGCCTCTCCCAAGCGTGAAGGGATTCAAAGGAAAGAGTACCAATTTTGTCGTAATCAGGTCAATATTGCTATTTTTCTAAAAAATAAAATACTTGCAAGCAGTACGAGATGATTAAAGGAATGGGGTAATCTTTTGGATCGGTCGCGTGGATTCGCGACAAACGAGCCCGTAATTAGACGTATGCTTGCAGGCTTGGTCAGTAATTCATGAACGTGACACACAGCATAAGACGTGAAAACATTCAATGTTTTTACTGTGGGGCTGAACTAATGAGCATTCTGCTCATGAACAAATCTACCAACGTGCTCACCTCATCAACATACAGATTACTTTAACACCACGACGAGTCGCGAAAATAATCTAATCGTTCTATTAGAAATTCACCTAGGTTAGGTTCAACTCTAGGGTGGGACAAAGACTTTCAGTTTTCTAGCATTTGATACTCAGTTTCGTTGTACAGTCTCGGTCGGTGATGATGATCAGATGTGCCTGTATGTTCAATTGAAGTTAGCTTCGAAATAAACAGCTTTTTTCCTTTATTCTTTGTTCATTGATCCATATGGTAGACATTTGGAAACTTGCACCTCTACCCCGTCATCCTATAGATTTACGGTGGCTAATCCGCGCAGAACAATCACAAATCATAGCTGTGAATTGCAATAACAGGTCACTGATCCATTTCATCACTTGTCATGTAGATGAGCATAAGGATAGATGAACAGAGGATTGCGGAATACGAATATCTCATGAACAGTAATTATCGCAAAAAACGACTATGTACTTACAGGTGACTTTGCTTATCCACTTAAGTACCTCTTTCTATGAGCGGTTACCCATTGTGCGGAAGTGCATAAACCAAACGTCTCTTAGTTTGTTACCCATAAGCATCCGCGCATTTGAAACTGTGGCCATTTGGTGACCTGGCTCAGGATCAGGTCAATCTGCGTGGTCGAAAGACAATACTTAGATTGCCTTAGGCTACCTGCGGAGAAGTCATCTATGAGGAGGGGTCGATCGTTATGAGCTAAAGGACAGTAACCGTGCAAATCAGTGACGGATAGGTGCAACATCATGTGGTGAAGTTCAACAAACCTTTCAGAGCCTGTCCGGTAGCACAATGGCTAAGGCGTTCGACTCAGAATCGTTCGTCCTTGTTCGAGTTCGCGTCCCAGTTCGGGCGCGGTCGATATGCACTGCTGATGATTCCTAACAAGCTGGATGAAACAGCTGTACAGTGCTTCCATGGTTTCGTTATGGTAAGTTGAGAGATGATATCGCATGGTGAATTATTTCATGAAAGCATTCAATCTCCTACTACCAACACATACCAAAAAAGACAATGCGTTTTCCAGTGAATATCATCCCGGTTGAGGGTACGCGGTCTATTGAATTACCCTTAAAACAAACATTGAACAGCTTCATAGCTCCGGTTGTAATTGACCGATTAATGAGTCCATAATCGGATTAATTTAACTGTTCAGTTCGACCTTTACAAATAAAAACAGCGCGTTATATTTTGGGCACTTACCAAAAGCGTTTGATCCTACAATTGCAACGCGCCTAACAACGAACCAGCAAAACTTTGGGAAACATTTCGTTCGACGTAAGATTTCATGGTCATCGACGTGTTTTGAAAATTATAGGTACGTTAAGCCTAGCTATATTGAAATGTGGACTTCTTTTGGAAAACTGTGGTCGGTCCACTTGCAAAAACCCATGATACAGTGCGGTTCAATTTCGAGGTAGCCCGGGTACACAACCACCCAGGCAGAACCTCGGTAACACATAATACTGAAAACCAGACGTGCTCGGAGTGAAGTTGGCCCGAATATATGTTACCAATCGAGAATCCTCATATTTTGCGTGTAAACGCATGGACTGTGATAAAACTTGAAAGGACGTATTTCTTCCATCTGTTGTTGTCTTCGTTCTGACTTTATTTGCAGTTTCGGTCGAATTCACAGCAGTGTGTTTTGATAGTCAGTGGACGAAATCCCAACTACTCTTTAAACTACAACATTACAAATCTATTAGTAAAGATATGTTGATGGTTAAGAAACTGCTCCGTCCTCTGTGGTTTAGGAGTAAAACGTCGCGTATCACGCATCTTGTGTTATAGCTTGAAAGTCAACTCCCGTAGTTAGTTAATGGTTCTTGCCTATGAAACGGTAGATTTTGGCTTCCAGAAGTCACAGTCTGGAAATCGAGTATTATTGTCTAACAATAGAACTTCGTTCTTGAACTCGAGTGAGATGGCCCACTCCCAGCCTCTTCTCGGTGTTTGACTATCAAACCACGAAATACACTGCAGACCCTAGAGACAGATGGATAGAGTTGTGATTTTCAGAAGGTAAGCGGCAAGACAATGGAGTGGAAAATAACTGAAAAATCGAGGATAGCCGAAAGGTATTTTGTGCGAGACTAATAGATAGGTGTTTCGTACCGGCCAAGAGTGTAACTAATCCATTGCTAAAATCGGTATTGCCCAGAATACAAATGTCATCAGACCTCTCTTGTTACTGCCATCATGACAAACGATCCATGCGGCCCAATTACTTTCAAACTCTCTCTCTGCTTTAGCTTAAGCTCCTCACTAGTCTTCCGCTTCTGTCATCTTCTGTACTTATTCCCGGTCCCAGAGTTGGGATATTCGTTACACTCACCCTTGTTGCTCCCATTACTGAGTTCTCAGTCTCGTAGTCATCGGTCACATTCTGCGCTAATGTTCGGCACTCACAGCAGGTTGGTACCCGGTGAATGGCATACAATCCTGGTGCGAATCAAGCTATTTATAAATGATTGTTCTGCAATCGAGTTGCAAGGCAAGTTTGAAGAGGATCGGGTTAACGCGACACTTTCGGAGGTGGAAAGCGCCACTGCGCGAAATCAAGACAACCGAGGAGTCAACGGACGCATATAGACAAAGCCAAGCGAACAGTGAATCTCGACTTTAACCAACCCATGTGAATCCCTCAGTTCTTAATAAACAAATGAGATTTGTGTTGCTCTGGCTTAGGTTAGTTGATCATTCATGCTTTACCAGTCGGGATCAAAATCATGCCATAATCAAGACGAAAGAATGAACTATCCGAAGTTACCGACTGTCGTTTTTTAGTCTGTTATCATCTATCCTTCCTTCCGACCTGATCAAAAGAAAAATCACAGAAATTTCTGCTTGTTTTAAATGTGTCGAAAAGATACTTGCAAATTTCTGTATGCCTGTCTCTACGTCACTATCATTCATTTCTTTTTACTGAGCCATAGAAAAAAAGGAGTAATCAGGCCAAACGAAAGTAGACAGATTAATGTCAGAAAGCCTCCAAGCCCCTAAAGGATTAGGCCAGAAAACAAGTTTTACCTAATGTCCACTAGAACTCGCCGCAAAATCGTTTAGCATTATGGTTTCCTGGAATAGTCAAACAGGTTTGAGTTGCAATCTGCCTAAAAGACAACAACACAAAAGGTGATCGATTATTGACAAAGGGTCGGAATTCTCCATTTTTGCATGTCCCACGGCAAAATTATATTTATAATGGATATTGAACAACAGACCAGTCCAGACTAAGATTCGGTCTACCTTATATTGTGATAACAAGGCTACCACTGTTTTGTACACCGAAGGTGAGCTTTCCATTTCATGATCAACCTTATCAACAATTCGATTTCATCGCCACAATGAATCCATTTGGGCCCATTTAAAGTGGACGTATTTGTTACCGATTGGGAGCTAACGACAATAAACGATGTTGATAAGACCTCCACTCCTATTGCCACTCGGGAAGTGACACGCTTGTCATCCGTAACGCTAATGACGGTAAACAGCTATTAAATAACAAACTGAATAAAGTTCATTGCGGTATCATTTTGTTAATTCAGGAAGAAGAGAACCAAACAGATTCTTGGACACTCAGCAAACTCGATCAAGTCAAGCTGTCGATAAATTAGGATACGCATTCCAAAAACCAACGTGCTCAAACAGTATGGTAATTTTATAAGAATTATTCTGGCAAACACAAAGTCGGCCGCAAAATGAAGCAAATTGATAAACACGGTTACATTTGCGCGATCGACGCATCGAGTTAAGAATAGGCTAATCCATGCAGTAGCATAGAGAGTACCGTCAAAACGGAGAAAATCCAAAACTATAACCCAACATGAAGCGATAAGTGCTCCAAATATACAAGAGCCCAATATAAAAGCAACGAATGAATTCGGTTATTATCTACTGATTTGAACACAGATATCAGAACAACAAAACAGTTTATTGTTTTCAAAACAACCTGAAAAACAAACCCACCGGATAAACACCTTCTGATTCATTCCTCCAAATCTAACTGATTCTCGTTTCACGTAAGAATACTCAGCCGTCAAAATCGACTAAACAAAAAGACAGTTGCCTCACGAATGACCAAACTTATCCCAGTGTGGTCACAGAATACAATCGATATCAAAACCACATCACTGACGCCAAGTTAACATTGGTCACCAGTCCATGATTCGTCAGCTGTCTCCTCACACTCCTCGTGTAAAGAGCTAGGACAAATCTCAGACGGGCTTGACGGTTGTTAGAGGACGGGTGTCAAAACAGTACAATCATCTCTAGTTCGGCAATCTGGACCAAACGGGGGGGATAGAGTATATGTAGATAGATAGCATAGAATCATCAGAATAGATAGAATAGATAAGATACGAAGACTAACAAAATAACCAGAATAGACTAGATAGATAGATAAGATAGATAAAGAAGATACAAGATAGATAGATAACGATAGATAGATACCCGACTCAGACAAGACCTCGAACCTAACTCCACTCCCCCACTCCACCTAGATCCAGCACCTCACCGAAGATAGAATAGAATCGATAGATAAGATAGATAGATAGAAGATAGACTACGATAGATAGATAGATAGATAGATAGATAGATAGATGATAGATGCTAGAATAGATAGGGATAGATAGATATAGAAGATAGACTAGATAGACTCAGATAATCTTATAGAGAGAGCGAGAGTTAAATGAAGTTTCTGTGGTTGTTGCATATTTGCTTTGTCGCACTAACATCGAGCGAATACGTTGAACCGTAAGAAGAAAGAAACACCTTGCGATCAAATTACGCTGTTCAGAGTGGACAAAAGCAGATTGACCGGAGTGTTTGTTATCAAGGTAGATATGAATAGACAACATGATTAGGATGCTTACGAAGGTCACCGCCCCCCCGTACATGGCGTTTGGCCAGCCCCGTTGCATAATTGCGAAAGGAATTAGGACATATCTCATTCATTTATCTTAGT